>VWZN01013329.1:378838-398126 GCA_013396955.1 Regulus satrapa
CCGATCTTTTCATTTTGCTGTTCCTACAAATCGAAAAAAGAGGGAAAAATCCACGAGATAAATCAAGCAGAAGATAAATTCCTTTTCTTCTTATAAGGGTTTTTGTTCATCGAGCTGTAGAATTCTTGGAAAAATTCTGGATAAACTTTGCTGTGTTGGTTCCCGGAGAGATCTTGTGGAAAAAAAGTGGAGAAAACCGTGGAAAAATTAGAGAAAAATGTATAAAAATACAGAAAATAGTAATTCTTATGGACCAGGTGCTGTGAGCACAGCGAGGAGGATAAAAAAAATGAAGTTTTAACAATAGTAATTTAAATTAAGCGAGGATTCCACAAGCAAAACGGATCTTCTGGCTTTAAAAGCATGGATTTTTTGTTTTTCCCCCGTGGAATTAATTCCATGACGATAAAAGTTTTGTGCTTTTTCAGGGACAGTTTAGGATTAATTAAAAATACTATTGCTGTGTGCATGGGCTGATTTGTCCCATAGTATTCCCAAATATACGGAATTTAAAAGCATCTGAAAGAGGAGAAAAACTCGTGGTTTGTGATTATTTCCCTGTGTGTCAAATTTTTGGTGTCAAACCCATTTTTTGGGTTGATTAAAAAAAAAAAAATAATTACAGGTGCAAATTAAATTCTCATAATTAGCAGATCAAAATTGATTTGCTTTCAGCTGAATGGAGAATTTAAATTTTATGGAACTTTTTAGTAAGAGAAAAGAACATTTGAGGTGCAGTGCAAGGAGTATAAAATTGCCATTTTTAATGCAGAACTATTTTTGCTCAGTGCTGCAGGATTTAAAATCCATACATTTGCAATTAGACAGTAATTAAAGTGTATCCCATTAATTTTGTTTTTATTCCATTAATCATTTTTACTCCCTGAAATTATTTTTACTCCATTACTGATTTTAACTCCACTTTTCGCATTTTAACAAACCTCAAGGAAAAAATCTTGAGGAATTATCACAGATATTCCTCATTAATGTGAGATCCTAGTATTATAATTCCAGGGGTAAATCAATTAATGAGGAAATGTTTAAATAAAGTTCCTTCCCAGTGCAGTTCTTTGACTGTAAATCTGTATTTGTAGGGGGAATAATGATTATTTTCCCAAAAAATGGCCAAATTTGGATGCACTTAGGTTCACAGGATCCTGCAAAAACAGAGGGAACAAGAAATATCCCAGGACATAAAAATTCATCCTGGCTAAAATTCCTTTTAGCGGGGAGCTAAGATAAGAAATCAGAAATCCTAGAATTTTTTTTTTTTTTTGGCCCAGGTTTTCAGGTGTTTTTTTGTTTTTTTTAATGGATTTTCTCCTGCTTTTCCCAAGGAAGGAACCAAAGGAGCTCAGAACCCTCTCCCCGTTTTTCCCCCCTCTGTTAATTAGCAGGGAATGATCAGGAAAGAGAATTCCAAATTGCACAATTCCCCGAGCTGTCACTTAGGGGAAAACTTTGGGTTTTCACCTTCCCTCAGTGTCGGAATTCTCAGCTCCTCTTCTCCGGGATCTGTTCAAATCCTTGGGATTCAAAAGGATCTTGAAATATTTGTGACGGTTTTTCCCTCAAAATCTTCGGGATGGATTTGATTTCGCTGTTCCATTTCAGCTGAACAAATTCTCCTTTGTTCTGGTGAAAAGGAACAGGAAACTTCTAATTTAATTTGAACTTCTCCATTTTAATTTTTTAATTTAATTGACACAACAAACAGATTTGTTTTTTGTGGTGGAAAATTCGGCGTTTTATGATTTCTGTGTTTAATTTCTGTGCTGGATAATCTGATTTTTACGCTCCTTGTACCCTTTGAATAGATGAGGTTTTTGCTATTGATTTTTGATGTGCAAATTCCTTAAAGCCTCTGCAGCGAGC
The DNA here is from genome assembly GCA_013396955.1 of Regulus satrapa. Classification (NCBI taxonomy): domain Eukaryota; kingdom Metazoa; phylum Chordata; class Aves; order Passeriformes; family Regulidae; genus Regulus; species Regulus satrapa. The sequence continues at coordinate 380,714 of VWZN01013329.1, forward strand.
TTGAACCTCCTCGAGAAAAACTCGTTCGTGATCAACCCAAATCCAAAGATTTTGAAAAATATTTCATGGATTCTTGGCAGCTCTTCTGAAGTGAGAACCAAATGAGAGCAGGGATAGCCCCAGGTCAGCTCTGGGTGTCTTTTAATGAGTTTTGGGTTTAATCTCAATATCTCAACTCGAAACATTTGCTTCTTGAAAGCAGAATATTTAATACACTGAGCACTTGCTGACAGCTGCATGGAAAAGAAGGGGAAAAAAAAAAAAGAATTTGTTTCCAGCTAAAAAAGAAATGCTTCAAAATGTTTTTATTAAAAAAAAAAAAAAGAATCTCCATGACAGCTTTAGAATATCTTCATCCTCGGATTTTATTCGCTCTGTCACAGCCGGGATTTACAAGCTCATGAAAAGGTTACAATCCCAATAAAGCCACACGGAGCAGGGAAGGAGGGAATTACAGAGTCTGTAAAACCTTGGCAGTGTTTAGTGAGGTGTGAGGTGAGCTTCAAAAACCCCAGGGAACGAGGACAGGGAAGCCCTTGGAGTTTGAGGAGCAGGTGGCCAAAGGTCGGGGTTAAACTCTTCTGGGGTTAAGCAAACTCAGCTTTGTTGGGTCTGGCTTAAACGGAGCCAGATCCTTCCTGCCGGGGAAGCGCAAGGAAGGCACGGAATCGGAATTATCCGAGAAATATTGGCCAAACCTGCTCCTGCCGCTGCTGGGGCTGTGCAGAGCGAGCCTTTAACCGGGAATTTGAATGGGGAGGATTTCCCTCGCTACGTTTTCTCTTCGTTTTTGCCTTGAAGGAATTCTGGGAGTGGGATTGGGTGTCTTCGGAATATCTGCTCAAGGCTTTGAAATCCTCTCTCGTTTTATTTGCTTTGTATTTGTCGCCGTGATGTTTTCCCAGCTTCCCCCAAATTTTTTTATTTCTGCGGGATCGCTCTGGAAAACAAAACCCCGCCACCCTCATTTCGATTCGTTTAAAATTCAGCGTTTTCCATTAAAAAAATAAAAAAAATCCAGGTGGATTCGTTCCATAACGGATCTTTCAGAACCTTTGAGCATTCCTTGAGCTCAGCTTCTCCCAGAGGGATCCTTCCCCAAGTCCTCGCTCGGCCTCGTGTCTCCACAAACACGTGGCTCGTCCTGAGCCAGCTTCCCAAATCTTGGACATTTCCCGGGAACATTCCGTGTCTGGGCAGTTCCCGTTATTTACCTGGGATCGTGGGGATGGGAGCCATGGAATTACTCAATAATTCAGTCACTCGTTAGGCAGATAGTTCAAAAATCCTGCTGGTTTTCAACAAACATTGGGGTCGTTTTGCCGCCCCATAAATAAAAAGAAAATTGAGATAAACTCCCTGAAATATTCCTCGCTGGAAATTTCCTGGCTTTTGATAAAAACAGACAATAATGCTGGGAAGGGATTTGAAAACAGGGCTTTCACAGTTGGAGAAAAATCCCCTAAAATTTTTAATCCGATCTTTTTTAGCACTTACAAGTCGTGATTGACGGACACAATAATTTAGCAAAGAAATTCAGGAACCGTTCCCTTTTGTTAGCACGGAGAGAGTAAAAACTTGGAAAAACGGAGGGAATTAACAGCTTATTACTCATTTCTCTTCCTGCTTTTGAGGTCTGCGAGAGATTTTATCGAATTCAATTTGAAAACAAAATCACCCACCCTTCCCAGATATCCTAGATGAGGATTTTAACCCTGCCTTGGCTCTCCGGGGTGCCTGGCACTGCTCCCTTTGACTCCTTGGTGGCCAAAATCCACTTGTGCTCCGGGCTTGGAGAGGGACCGGGGCCAGAAATGTTGAAAATGTGGGATAAGCGTGAGAAATGTTGGGCTGTAAAATAAATAAATTCTTTATTTCCAGGGAATTTCACATGATTTGTACCCTTAGCATCACCCAGGCTCGAGGCTCCCTCACCCTTTGGCTTGCTAGGGTTTTGTTTCCCTTGGATAAAATCCTTCCCCAGTTCCCAAGCAGCGAGCAAACAGATTTAGACAGAAAACTTGCAATTGTTTGTTCTTTTCAGGCTCAAATCTCATTTCCAGCCGCAGGAAAAACAATAAAATGGATGTTTGCTTTCTTTTTTTTGCCCCTCTGGTGATAAATATGATTTATTTTGAATTTTCTTGGGATATCTCAGCTATTCCAGCGGAAGCTTTGGAAGGAGAACGTTGCTTTCCCTGCACTGCTGGCTGCTGCTCAAGTGGTTTAAGTTTGTGCAGGAAAAAAGATTTTAATTTTTAAATTAATTATTTTTCCTAATCACTTCCATTTAGAATGAAGCGTAATTCCTCAATTTTTAAAATTATTGTAATTATTTAAATTGTTTCTCACTACAGAACTTTTCCCCCTCTGTTTTAAGCCTTAAAGACTCCGGCATCCCAAAAATAAATTGGAATTCTCCCTCCTGCGGAATTATCTTGCACTAATCTTTCCTGCGCATCACATCCCGGAGTTTTTCCAGCTGTTTATCAGCACAGAAATCTCAAACCCCCTGGATTTACCTTCCCGTGGAATACGAGGTTTTTGTGGCGGGTTTTTTGTGGCAGGAACGGCAGCACTTGGCAGCGCAGTCTCCAATGTTTGATTTCTCCCGGAGTGCTCCAAACTCCGCTGGAATTTTTTTATCCTGAAGATTGCCTCGGATATATCCGGCGTGGGGGGGGGGAGGCTTCAAACTTTTAATTTTCTCCCTTAATCCCCTTTGGGGAGTGTCTGTCCCTGCTCTCATCGCCACTCCTGGGTTCCCGAGGGATATTCCAGTCCGTGCGAGCCCCGCTCTTCCCCCGTATGGTGTGGAAACATTCCCAGATTTCTCCCTGTGCCATATTAGAATTATTAGGGATTTCTCCACGTTAAGTATTTCCACGTGCACCTTTCTCCCCTTCAGGGCTTTTATTTGCAGCGTCCAAATAATTCCAAACTTCCCTCGCTGGTAAAAAAAAAAACAACATCCAGAAATTCCAGACGGGTTTTTCCAACTCAAAACTGGATTTTTAGAATTTAATCCTTGCACTTGTTGGTTTGAAGAAGGAATGTTTGTTAGCAATAATAAGCTTGTTAATTTATAGTTTTGCTAATTATTGGTGCAAACCTCAGGTGGAATTTGCTCCTTCCCAGCACAGGGTCAGGTACAGAAGGAGCAAAGGGACCCCTCTGTTTCTCTCTCCTGGTTTCTTGCTCCTTAAAATTCCCATAAAATCCATATAATAACATTGTATTGTAGAATATAGATGGTATATTAAATTAGATATTATAGTTTTAAATATTATATATAATAAATATTAATGTACTGTACAAGATACATAGTACATTAATATTTTTATATTATATTTATGANCCCTGTGCCCCAGCACTTTAGAAATCCCCTCAGGAAGGGCAGCAGCAGCAGTTTTTTCATGAAATGGGATCTGGAATGTTTTAATTCGTGCATCCATCCCCCCGGAGCCTGGAGCTCTCAAAGGGGCTCTTTGTGAATAAAGCTGGGGATGCCCGGGGGGGACTCTGGAATGTCCCCAGGCTTCGGGAACGGCAGCACATTTTTCCAGTGGCAGAAACGGGACCCGCTGCACGGAGCGGGGAAATGTCAGAAGTTCCATTGGAAGTGGCCCCGAGCTGACCCCAGAGCAGCTGAGGCGTCCCTGGGATTGCCCCCTGGCAGCTGGGATGGGGTCACGCAGCAGTGCCGACTGCAGTGCAGGGATTGCAGCAGGGAAAAGCTGCACCTCGGCTCAGCTGCTCGCCAGGAGAGTGGAAACGTTGGCTCGGTCATCCCTTGAAATGCGGGTTTGGGATTGCAGGGGCAGCGCAGGGCTCTGGTGCTGTGGAATCACTGGGAATGGGGTTTGGGGCACGAGCTCCAGGAGGGTGGGACATGATTCCAGAGTCTGCTCCGGCTCCTGCTCCCTCTCTCTGGACTGGAATTAACCCCTGATCAGTCACGTCCAGGGTGAAAATAGGCAGAAATTTTCATTTCCATGGACTTGGAATGTGAAATTTCTCACAGAGAGAGACTCCCAAACCTTTGAAAAGTTCCTCTGTTCCCTCTTTGCCTGCTCCGTTCTGAGTCCCACCATTTAAACTTTAAAATCTCATTTAAAATTGAATTATTAACTCTTATTGCTCTTCTTATAACTGTGCCCAACCATGCTCTGGGACGTCCAGTGCTCTATTATTTATTTCCAATTTTAGGATGGATAATTCCTAAACATTTTTTAATCTCACTGCATATAAAAAAGGAGGGGAAAAACATTAAATTGATCTTTTTCAGTGCTGTTTCATGCCTTATCTCCTCTGTGGATTATTTACTGTACAGTGGCTTTCTTTGTGCTTTGTGTGATCCAATTCCTAAGCGATATATTCAGGAAAAAGCTGCAAGTAGGTAAATAAAAGGATCAGAGGGAATTCTTGGTCAGCTGAAAATCTCCTCGGAGAGTCTTTTATTCCTTTCTTTCCTGTGCTTTTATCTCCTTGTTATGACAAAAGCTTAAATAGCACTTACTGCCTCCATCTCCTTAAATCCCATTTCTCCTTTCTCCTTAAAAAGTGGGAAACTTGGATTTAAGGGGGGTTGGGAAGTGATTTTTGAGGGATAAAGTTTGGAGTAGTTGCACTGGGACTGTTCCATCCTGGCAGGATCCAACCCCAGATTGCTCCAGAGGAAAATGTTGGTACCAGGAGGAGAAGAGGCAGCAAAATCACCTCGTATTCAGACAGAAATTGTGAATTCAGGGGGGAAATATTCCTGGAATTACTCAGGAACTTGGAATTCAGGGGGAACTATTCCCAGAATTTCCTCAGGACTGGGAATTCAGGGGGAAATATTCTCAGGATTTCTTTAGGACTGGAAATTCAGGGCTGCCTGTGCTGCCAGCTGGGGGAATTCAGTGTGAGGGGGCTCGGTGGCACCAGGGTCATTCCGGGTTTCTCCATGAGCTGCTTTTTCTCTTCCATACTTTTTGCAGGAATTTTAAGGAGAAAAAAAAACCCCAAAAAACCCAACCCAGCATTGTTTTGTGTGAGATATGAAAAAGTGCTTTTTACGAGCACGAGCTCGATGGAATCTGACGTGAGCGGGATCTTGGCATTTTGCACTCCCAAGGCAGCGTCTGGATCCATGTGAGGGCTGGAAATGCTCTCATTTGTATCAGCACCAGACTCCAGCAAGGCCAAATGTGGGTGGGTTTGGATTTTTCCTCCAATGCTGAACCCATTTTCAGCCTTTCCTCATCTCCGCAAACAGCCAGACGCAGTCAGGCTCAGCCTGGAGGATGCGTGAAGAGAAATCTGCTCAACTAAATCAAAATAATTCATCCCTTAATGGGCTGGGAGGAGGAAGAACTTTCCCTGACACTCTCAAAACTCTTTCCCCATCCCACAAATCCCTGACAGCCAGAGCTCGCTGTGCTCCTTCCCTCTGCACAGCTTGTGGGATAACCTTATCAGGTTATCACTTTTATTGCTGCCCGACTCCTGGTGGATGTTTGGGCCACCAAAGCTGCCAGAAAATGATGATGGTTTATAGAGAGTTATTCCATTTATTCAGCTCTCTTTGTCCAGCATTTTCCTCTCTACTGCAATAGCTGGAGTGTCCTAAGAATTCAAAAATTTCTTGCCCGACTTCCCACGGATTAGAGAGAGGAAAGTTTGGAGTTGTGGAGGGAGAAGGCTCCCAGCAACCCAGGGAACATTCCGTGTTCGCTGCTTGGAGAAAACCACATTTTGCTTTCAAAACGGAGCGGTCGGCTGTAAAAATAAGGCACTTTAACCTTCTAAAAGTGGATTTTATACAGTTCTGGTGAGCTTTAGTTCCACTTCCCACCCGCGTGGCCACACACCCACACAGGTCCTGCTTTGGGGTGGGATTTTTCCCCCTTTTCCCTTCACTGAGACAAAATTTTGGTGAATAGAACACAAGTGAAGCTGAACTGGCTGCACACAAGTATTCCTGAGCACAGAGATGTGCTCCCAGCCTTTATTTGAGGTTCTATCCTCGTTTTACATGATCCCAGCTGGGTATTAAAGTGAGCTCCAGAACTGGCAATGGCTTGGGGAAAAGCAGATGTGGACTCGGAGCAAACAACAGCTTTGGGTCCAGAGCTCTCCTTGATGTCTGCTTCAAACTCACAGTGCAGGAAAAAAAAATAAAATAAAACGGAGAGGGCTTCCAACATGCCTTTTCAAACATGCAAATGACGCTGGGAAAGTTTAACATGTATGCAAATGTAGTCTGGAGAGGGGAATTAAAGACCTTTGGCTGGCCTGGAGGCTCAGCTGGTAGCAAAATAGAAATTTCTTGCTGGATGGGAGAGCGAGGTTCAAGCACAGGCCAGGGATGGCTGGGAGCTCCACGTAGGTGAAACTTGGAGCTCTACAGCAAAGCCAGGGGTTCAGAGACGGGCTGGTCCTGTAATCCCATCCCCTGGATGTGGCTGGAGTGGAAAATGAGCACAAAGGGTGAACAAAGGGCTGAGCAGAGCACAGAGCCTCGGAGAGCCCCGGCAAGGGTAAAACTGCCCTGACAGCTCACATATGCTTGGAGTTTAATCCACGGGGGAGAACAGGCACTCCATGCCTGTGCCAATTGTTTTCCACCCCCAAAGCAAAGAGATTTGAATGATTTATAGCAGAACAGGGTGGATGTGTTACCTAATGGCTTTAGAATGACTCGGTGCAGTTTTCGAGGCGATGCAGGAAGTGCAGTGGATCAACAAAACTCTTCTTATTCCTCTTTATTCCTGGTTGAAACAGAGCTTTGGTTCTCTGCTAAAATCCTAATTTCTCTGGGAGTGCTTTTCCATGCAAGCAAAAAAAAAAAAAAATTTTTTTTAAACATCCCTCCCAGGAAAAGGATTTTATTTGTGGGTTCAACATGGAATGTAATTGGCAAATCCCATTTTTGAAAGATTTGTACAATTCTTACATGTCAGGCTATTGGCTTCAACTTGAGACAAGTCCATAGAGCAGGAAATTAATTCAAGGAATCACAAATCCATTTGCAAAATTGGGAAAGCATCATGTGCAGCCCCAAACTTGTAGTACATGACTTAGTCAAACAAACTGCCACTCTCTGAGGAGTCATTTCTGTTTTATAGCTGGAAATGAGAAAAAGGACATTTGCATCATTACAAAGGCTTGGTGTGAAAGAAGCACCGATTCCCCAGCTTTTCTCCAGGGGATTGGAAACATTTGTCCACTTAGTTCTTGGCAAAAGGGGAGCACGGGTGGAATTCCAGCAGGAATGATGGGGCCTCAGGTGGAGAGAACAGAGATAATTCATGGCTTATCTCTGAGCCCTGCTGGGAATCTGAGGGTGCTGACTTGTGCAGCTCCGAGCTTATTGAATCTCTCAAAAACCAATATTTTAAAAACGACAGCGGCTGTGTGGAAGAACATCCACCTCCATGGAGGAAATCCATCAGCTTTCCTAATTGCTTTTCTTCAGGAAAGGGGTTTGGACATCAGAGATGATTTTCTGGGGTGGGAGATGATGGATCACTTTTAATATCCAGCCCATCTGCTCCGAGTTCTGGTCACTGCCAGAGCCACACTCACCTTGCCCAGTGCAAGTAATTGAAATAAAATACACAAAACTTCTGTTCCTTTGGATTCCTTGGGCATGAACTTTCCTAGGAGATAAAAGCCAGGATTAGAGCTGGAGTTGGGCGTTTTAATTCCTTTCCTACCACTATCCTGCAGCTTTTTGTAGGAGTGTTTGGAGAAGTGCAGGTGTTCTCTCATACGGTTTTCATTCCAACCCCCGGCTTCTCCAGATGTTTATTTTCAGCAGAAGTTCTGGGATTCATGTTCCCCCTCCACATGGAAATACCCCCTAGAACACAGAGAACTCCTCGTGTTCAGTAGAGCCCTGCCACTCCTGTCAGGAGATTTGAGTGGAAAAGGAAAACTAAAGACAACAGACAGCTCCAGGTTTTGGATTCCTGACTTCCCTGTCTGGGAAATCAGGGAGCATCTTCCCAAAGGAGTGGGGCTGTTAAAGAGAACAACCCCTGAGGGACCAAGTCTTGCTCTTTAACTTGGGTCAAGTTTCCACTTCTCCTTGTCCTTGGGAATTTTTTTCCATGAATTATGTCCAGAGCAGGGTTTTTTTTGGTGCAAGTTTCTGTTAGAAACTCATTAATGTAATTCAGGTAATTCTCCAGAGCACTGTTTGCTCCTTTAAGTGCTCTTTAATTGACAAGCACCGGCTTAGAACTTTCTCCAGCTCCTGATTTATAGCTCAGGCTCCTGACTCTGCTTTTTCCTGCCATCCTCCTCCTGCTTTTCCTTTGAAACCACCACGAATTCCTGATCCTGATGGATGCAACTCCAGCTGGTGACATCATTCCACAATTCAAGTGGAGGAGGGAGAAGATTCATTTTCCTAGGCCTTTTCCTGAGCTGTGCAATCCTAGAACTTCTCAGTGTCTCTGTGCTTGTTTTCCCCTTCCATATTTCTCCTGGTTAATGGGATCCTGCCGGGGACAGTAGGAGCAGTGTTTCGTTACTCTGGCAACAAAAGCCAAACTTTCAGATGTTCTTTTGCTTCTCTTTAAAAAAACCACCACTGCCAGTTATGATGTAAACATTCGCAGCTCCCCCTAAATCTCTTTTCTTTCTGGACTTGAAGTGAAATGACCCTTCCAAGGGCAAAGTGAGGGATTGGAGCAGACGTTTCCCAGCTGTGTGGGATTTGGGGAGATCCTCGGTGATCTGCTCCGACTCTTTTTAAGTGGCATATTTACTGCCAGCCTCATTGGAGGGGATGGAGCTTCTCAGCAGCACTGAGAGGCTAAACCCTCCTCTGGATTTATTTAGGAAAAGATTGGACGCTCTTCTTGCTGCAATTGCCTGAAGCCTTCAGCAGAATTTCATGGGGAGTGCTGAGAATACCCCAGCATTTCTCCTGACCTCTTGTTTTTAGCAGAACTAATCCCACCAGGAACTGGAGAGCAGGGTGCCATCTCAAGCCGTGTTTTTATCTCCCAGCCCTGCAGGGATTTGCCACCCTGGGATGGAAAGGGAGCCGTTCCTTCAGGAATGAGGGATCCTCTCCCTCTTGGCTGAGCTGTGGCCCTGCAGCAGATCTCCCACCAGGCAGATGCTGTGTGAGTCACCCTCAGTTATTCCTTGGAATGACTTCTCCCCGTGCTGGTCACTCGCAGGAGTCTGCATCACCCGCCTTTGGCTCCTTCCTTGAGCTCTTGCACTCAGCAGCTCTAGTTTAGGAAGATTTCCCTGACACTGGAGTATTTTTCTCTGGATTATCCAGCCATTACTCAGTTGTACATTGAATAAAACCCAACAATAACATTCTGCTGGAAAAAACCCCAACCATTTAAGCCAAAGGCTTCTTTAGTGTTGCTCAAAGCAGTGAATTTTCGTAGAGATCTGGAATTGCCCACTCCTGAAAACTCTTCCTTTGGGAAGCACTTCCATGGATTTTGCTGTGCTTGCTGCTGGCACTGAACCATTTCTTCACAAACCCTTGCAGTTGTGTAGATCTGGGGACTCCTGAGGCACCTTAAAGCTCACCCCTACCACGGGACACCTTCCACTGTCCCAGGAGGCTCCAAACCCCATCCAGGGGACACTTCCAGGGATGGGGAAGCCAGAAATTCTTTTGGAATTCCATTCCAGCCCCTCCCCACCCTCCCAGGGAGGAATTCCTTCCCAATATCCAGCCCTGCCCTCTGGCAGTGGGAGCCGTTCCCTGTGTCCTGTCCCCCCATTCCTTGTCCAAAGTTCTTCCCCATTTTTCTTGGGGTCCCTTCAGGCCATGCCAAGTCCCAGTTTGGTCACCCAGAAGCTTGTCCAGGATGAACAATCCCAGCTTTCCCCGTAGGAAGGGTGCTCCATCCCTCTGAAGGGTAGGTTGATTTTGGGAAGAGCCATCGGGTTCTTCCCAGAGCCATCCCGAGACGTTTCCCTCGGAGCACAATTCCCTGGGAAGCTCTCAGGGCAGGAGATGAGTCAGAGGAACCATCCAGATTTCCTTTCTTCCCAATATCCCCTAGAATTTGATACAGGGAACGAGATGAGGTAACTCCTGTTTCCGTAACCAGTCCTTACTCCTGAAATTCCATCTGCACTCCAACTGCCAATTAATTATAATTATAATTAACCTTTGCACATGTGCCGGTTTCGAGTGGATGTTCGATGGAAATCTGTTTGGATCTGATGCATTTGACATCAGTGTTCAGGGCCTGAACCCATCCCTGCTGGAAATCAAAGCAAAGCCACACTTTGCCATCACTCCTCTCACTCCACCCGGCTGTGGCAGGAGGGGAAAGGGAAATTTTGGGCAAATTTAGGCGACATTATGGCTGCAGGTTGTGTTCACACCTTTCTCCAGGAGGGGCAGGGAATCTGGGAAAGCAGCTGGGATGGTTTATTCCTCTTGTACAATTCAAGAATGCCCCTGCTAAAAACACTCTCTGGAATGCTCTTTTTGGTTTCTCCCCGCTCCGTGGAGCTGCAATCGGTTTCCTTTTCCATGCCTGTGATTTTGGGGAATTTCCAGGAGGTGCTCCCTGTTCTACGGCCCTGCAGGGGGTTCCCTAATGAAGCTCTGACAGATTTAAGGTCACTTTTTGCATGGCTCCACTCAGCACTCCCAGAAATGCACAGCAGGGACAGTTCCTGTGCTCCGAACCACTTTGATTTAGGCTGAATTTCTTTTCCTACCAGCACATTTCGTGTCAGAAAGAAATAACAAATTCAGGTACAAGTTGTTGTTGGGGGAAAGGAAGGTCTCCAAGGAAGCAGCTCATGAAATTCCCAGTGAAACCCTCACTTTAAGAGCAGTGGATGCTTTTTATTTTATTTTGCCTTAAACCAACACATTTTTATTTTCAGAGCAGCTAATTGGGATATTCATGGGAATAAAGCTCCTGAAAGCTCTTATCCCACAGACCCTCCATTTCCTTCACATCGAAATATTTGAAAATGAATGTTTTGCTGGCACTAAATGCAGGAGGTTATTTTAGTTTAAGGCTCCAAAAGTTTCAGACTGAAAAGAATCAGGGACGGGGAGTTATCTTTTTGAAGAGAGCTCTTATCAGCAGAGCTTCTTATCATTTGGAGGAGCTGTGTTTGTCACTTGTTTGGCCATCAGTGTCCCAGGATTTTCAGCTTCCAGAAACATCCACTCATTCTGAGATTCCAAACCTCACATTGGTTTAAAAAAACACCATCTTTTACTGCATTCCTGCTGTAGAAATGGGGAAAAAACATGGGAAAAATGCACCAAAATCCCAAGATATCTTATTTTTGAGCTTCTTATGGGTAAGCAAACACATATGCTTGCTCAGATTAATAAAAGAGGTCACAACAAGTAGCAAGAATGGTTCAAAATGGGGGTTTAAAAGGTTCAAAGTGAGTTTTCAGAGGTTCAAAAATGGGGTTTAGGAGGTTCAAAAATGGGGTTTAGAAGGTTCAAAATAGGGTTTAGTGGGTTCAAAGGATGTGATCGGAACTGAACCTTGATTGAATAATTTTGGAAGAAATTGAAAGAATTTTTTTTTAATTTCCTTTCATGTGTTGGCGTTTGAATGTTAAACGGGAATTATTTGTTATGGGATAAAATGGACTTGACATGGTGTGAAAGAAAGAGAGCAGAGAAAATAGCTGGTTTGCATGATTAACATTCATTTTATGTTTTGTGTGGTAAGTACCTCACTGAAGAAGGGTCAAAATAGAGAAGTTTTGGAGATCAATTGTTTCCATGGCCCAAATCACCAAGACTTTGAAGAGAGTACGACAGAGGGGAAAAAAAGGGGCAGAGGAGAGGGTAAAACCTAAAGAGAAAGGCAGAGATTTGGCGTGACACGGGGAGAATCCAGTCCCAGAATGTTGGGTTGGAAGGGACATTAGGGTGACCCCAGCCCACGTCAGGGACAGGGACACCTCCACTGTCCCAATCTCTTCAGTGCTCATGGGGTCCCTCCCAGCTCTTCTGAATTTTCCAGTTGAGAAATAAATGAGAAATAATAATAAAAAAAAGACATTTCAGCCCTGCAGGGGATCCGTGGGACAGAGGGTGATCCTGACGGCATCGCGTGTTCCAAAACTAATACTGGGGGATGAGAAAATTCTGCTTTTTCCTTAAAAGCAGGCTGGGACATCCTCAAGCAGCTTGGAGCTGGTGCTGTCTCAGAATGCCCAAGGTCCCAATAAAATCCTGACAACACCCTGGAGGTCGTTCCTGGAGGTCACCTCCTCTTCCTCCCACACTCCCCGGGGAAATTCGGGTCCACCCCCTCGTCCGTGGCCACCCACCCGCAGATCAGCTGAGAAATCATTCTTTGGGCAGCAGAACCTTTGTGAACAATGTTATTTTTTGATCTTTGTTCTCTTCCTTTGGTTTGAAAGATTCCTTTTGTGTGTTGTGTTGAAATGTTTAAAAATCCCGAACTTGTGGCTCATAAAAATTAAACCTGAATGTGGGGCTGGGTTTGAGAAATGCAAGGGGGACTTGTTATTTTTTATCTAAACGTATTTTATTCGGATTTTTGTTTCAAGAAGGGAATGAAAATGAGTTTATGCCAAGCCTGTTTTTAAGTGCTTTGAGATGGATCCATTTTACTGTGGGTCTGAAGCCTGTGAGGGGCTTATTGTCTTCTCCAGCCAGATGGAGATGGGATTAACATAAGCATTAATTAGGAATTCCTAAATCTACACCTTGCTATTGATAGGAATATAAACATTGTTGCAATGAATACCTTGGCTGCAGGAGGGAATATCTTGGGTTTGGGTGTTCATGCAGGAAAAGCTTGCACAGTGATTTCTGATGTTACCACACTCACAGTGGGATCTGTCACTCTGCCCCGATTAATTTGTTGTAATTAACGTAATTATCAATCCCACAAGGCCAAATGCACTGAGCATCCAGTTTGGGAATCCACGTGCTCTGTGTTTTGTGGGAAACCCTCCTGGGAGCAGCTAGGGCTGAGGCACAGCTTCTCTTGTGGTTCCTTTAGTGGGTTTTGGGGTTGGGTCTGGGTTTGTTTGGATGCTTCACGGGGTATTTATTCCTGGTTGGATTTGTCTGGATGGCTCCAGGGTATCCACAGATTTTTCAGGCAATTATAAGTTTGGTTTATTTACATATCAGGGGTTAATCCTCCAATTACAGCTTCAGGTAATAAAGTCTTATTCCCCTGGTTTGCTCCCCCAATTCACTTTTGTTTAAATTTCTGGGGCTTGAGGCTCAAAGGTGTCCTTGGATCACAGGCCCAGAGGAGCTGTTTTGTCTGACCAAAGTGTGAAAACAATTAACTACACTTTATATGGCCTTTAGAGCCGTGCACTAATGCAGTACAGGATTAGAAAAATATAAGAACTGAAATCTTAAGGCATCAGCCCTGCTGGGCAGGGAGCTGGGACCAGTTGCCCTCTGTGCTCCTCCTGATGCCTGGAGGGGCTGCCTAGAACAGAGGAACAGTGTTAAAGGAGTAAAGTGGGTTTTTATTAAAAGGCCTTCACAGGATGTACCTGGGGCAGTGCAGGAGCCCGGCCCTGGCTCACCCAAGGTGGATCCTGGTCACGAGTTTCACACTTTGATCAGTTTTGATCCTTTCACTTATTGGGTTAATTGTCCAGTTCAGCTCCAGGTGATGCAGTCCCACCCTCCCAGGCTGCTCTCCTCAATTCCCTGTTTGCACTTTTTGGGGCTGAGGCTGCAGCGTGTCCTTGTTTCTGGGGCTGTAAAGGATTGGTGTGCGAGCCTGAGCCGGGAGGAGAACTCGTAACGCTTCACATGAACTTCAGAGTTATACCCTAACGCAGCAGAGTCTGAAGAACACAAAAACTAAACCTTTGGGCGTCTTGCCAGCTCTGACGTGTGCCTCGTGCCCTCTGCAGGTGCTGCAGGGTGCCCAGCTGATCGCCGTGGCCTCGGCCGAGCCGGCGGCCGGCGGCGTGGACGGCTCCCCGCTGCAGGGCAGCGACATCCAGGTGCAGTACGTGCAGCTCACCCCCGTGACAGACCACGCCGCCAGCAGCCAAGTACGGTACCTTCCCGCTCCACTCCTCCCCGTCTCTCCTCCCCGTGTGCTTAACGTGCCTCACACAGCTGCCAGATGTGGTTTGTGTCCACCATCGAGCACGGGCAGCTCGTTCCCAGCCATCAAAACCGTCGTTTATAATGAGAAAAAAAAAGGCCCATCGTTTCTAATAAGAAACGGCATTTTTTTACAGGTAGAAAGGATCCTTGAGTGCTCCTGTTTTTCTGGCCTTGCTCGGGGCCTCTGGAGAAGTTATTTTGGTCACTGGGGTGTCCTTGAAGGCTGAGAGCCATCGCAAAGGACGGTCCCAAAAATGTGGCTGCAATCAGCCAAAGAGTATTGTCAGGCTGAGGTTTCCCTCAGAGCAGTTATTCCTGTTCTGACAGCAGTTTTCCAGTTGTTTTGATCAACAGAAAGTCCTGCAGCAGCTGGAAGTGAACACTTGATCCTCTCCGCTATGCAGGAGGAATTATTTTGGGGTTTTTTTTTGTCGTTTTTGATCAGTTTGAACAGCCATGAATCTGAGGCTCAAAAAAGTCTGTCATCAGCTCGAAACTTTGGTGACGGCACCACCAAGTTGATTTAAAACAGTTGGAACACGTTTTTCTGAATTTGGTCACACGTGGTTTTGAGAATCCCACTCCGTGGACTTCTTCCCCGGGGAAGCCAAGTGGTTGTGGAATTCTTTTTGCCTCAGCACTGCCCTTGTCAATATTTTATTTTTAAGAATGCTGAGGGTGTTCTGCAGGGGTTGTGCCTTGATTTTATGGATCCCCCATCGCTGCTGTGGATTTAGTGGATCTGAGAACTCAGTTTATCCCCAGTTCAGGAGCATTTTGGTGGGTAAAAATACAGAATTTTCCTGTGGAGAAGGATCTCGCATCTGAAGGCAAAAGTCTGCTCTGAGGGAAAGAAAAACCCTCCCAGTGAGGCTCCATTTCCACCTGTTTTTTTGTCAAGGTGCTGAGATGTTCCCAAGGATTTTGCAGCTCTTTATCAATCAAAGCTCAGTAAAGTGGAATTTATTTTCCACCTGGGTTGGATTCTCTGCCAATTCCCTGTCTGAAACAGCACAAATGTGGATTTACTTCATGTTTTACAAGAAGGTACCAGTTTTCTGTCCCTTTTTTTTCCCCTGAAATGAATCCCTGCTCTGAGTTCAGCTGGAACAGAGCAAAATCCACTTCAGTTTTGTATTTTCAGTCTGTTCATGAATGATTTTTGCTTGGCATCTTTTTATGTTTTGACAGCAGTTTGCAAAGTCTAGAAATACAGAATATTTGGATTAAAATTCTGTGCTCAGATGCAGTGCTGGTGGTAAATTTTGTTAGATTTGGAAAAAAACCCACCATCATTCCAAATATAAATTCTTGTAATCCCCTCAGGTCTGAGGTTGGATCAATATTTGGTGTTGCTGTTGTGCTGATATTTGATAATTGTATTTACTCAATACACTTTTCCTCTAAATGGGAAAGAAAACTTTGAGGATTATTTAAAATTTTTCGTGCTGTCCAATTTAGCAATCTCATAGATTTATTCAGCACCTTGGCATGAATTTATTGGATTTTTAAGCAAACACAAAACACCCTTCAAATTAAACAGGAAAAAAATTCCTGTAGCCACATGCAATTACTGGCAACAAGGCAGAGGGAAATAAATTAATTTAGGAACAACACTTAATGATTTTGAACTTCCAGTGTTTTAATTTGAATAATAAATATCTGGAACTGTTTAATAAAACCTAAAAGCTGGGCATTCTGGTGGATTTTCCAGCCTTGTGGATATTTTGGCAGGTTCAAGGAGCACAAAGCAGGGCCTCAAATCAGGTTTTTTTAATCACCAAAACCCTGTCAGAGAGAAAATTCTGTGGCCAGGGCGTTGCACAGCGCGTCCTTCAGAGGCGTTTATGAGGGAAAATCCAGCCAGAGCAGATCTCTGGAACGAGGGGGAGTTTAGAGGGAAAAAATCCTGAAGTCCTGCCTTGTGCTTGGAATTGGATCCGTGCTGCTGGCAGGGGAGCCTTTCCTGGGTGTGAGGGTTTCTCTCCAGGCCAGGGCAGCCGTTCTGGATGCTGCTCCTCTCCCAGGTGCTTTTCCTGACTCCCAGGAATTCGGATTTTTACCTGTTCCTGGTAGGCAGCGAGCTCGTTTGGAAAGAGCTGGTTTTCCTCTGAGGGTCTCAGCGGGTTTGTGCCCACTTTGAATTCCTGCTGGTTTTCCTTGGGGAGTGAGGAGAAGCAGGAGGAATTCCCTGGGAGGAAAAGCCGACTGCAGCCCTGCTCTTCTCACTTCACCCAAAGAAGGGCAAGGCTGCACTGGGGAAAATTTTTAGTCCCTGTCCTGCTCCAGCTGGGAAGTCCCAAGGACAAAGCCAACAGGTGATTCCACTCTGCTTCCCCCCAACAGCTCTGGCTCTCCAGAGCTCCCTCCTGGCCTTTCCATGATCATCCTTGGTGGCCTTGCCAGCTCCCTTTTCCCAAAGTCTCTCTGTCGGGATGAGCCTTCCACAGCTTCACTTTGGTGCCAGACCCTGTATTTATTTCCTTTATTTGGAGCTGGTTCTTTTCCTGGGAAGAGAGAGGGAATAATTGCCTTGGTGCCACTCATGATTGTGTAGATCTTTATCATAATTGCATTATTTCAGCTTCCTCATTAGGCTTCATGAGACTCTTGATGTTATTTTTGGTGCCTTTGTGAGTGTGTTCCCATTCCCACTGTCACAGAGCCCACATCCATGTGGATTTTGCTCTGGAATTTTTTCCACTGCTATTCCCAAGAACTTTATATAATAATCTGGCATTCTTTTGGTTACCCCAATAAAAAGCACTTTTGGATTGATTTCCTGCTGTCTTGTCCCCCTTTGCAGGGCACTGATTCCCTTCAATCAGCAATCCAGCCAGAAATGCAGATAGAACACGGAGCAATCCAAATCCAGTGAGAGGATGGAGGGATGTTGAGGAGCTGGCAGTGAACTCCAGCCAGAAATGGAGTGAAAAGGGCTGGAAAAACTTCTCAGACCTCAGAACCTCCAGCCATGCCCAGCTTGGCCTCACCTGGAATAATTCCAACTTCAATCAGAGCTGCATCACGACACCAATCCAACTCCTGGCCTCCAAAAAAACCAAACCAAACCCATGGGCTGCACTTAAAGCCACTCAGAGAGGACAAAGCCAAGCTTTCAGAGGGAGAGGCAGAGCTCTCCTGCATCCAAACTGTGAGATTCCATCCCTGGCCACGCCGTTGGTCCCTCCTGTGAAGATGGAATGGGGGTACTGCTGCCCTGCAGTACCTGCTTTGCCACCTAGAGAAAATTCCAGAGCTCCGATATTTTTCACTGTCGGAACAGCCTTTTTTTTTTTTTTTTTTTTTTTTTTTTATTGGGTTTTTAAA
>VWZN01013329.1:401383-419144 GCA_013396955.1 Regulus satrapa
CATCATATATCCAACATACATTTATATTTATATGCACACTATTATTTATAATTATGTTTATATTTCTTTTTTATTTCTATTTTTATTTCTATTTAATAGTATAAATGTGTTTATTATCTATATATTTATTTATATTTAAATTTTACTTTTTTCCTTTTCCCTATATTTTTTTTTTTTAATTTTAATAAACCCCATTCTCTGCTGCATTCTGAATTCCACTAATCAGGAAAAACAAAACCAATTTTACCCCTTAATTTCATGCACAGGGAAGACACTTTTCCCTGGGCTGATTTAACATCTTCCAAACCCCCCAGCTGGAAAATCAATATAATTAATTTAATTAATTCCACTTGGAAATCCCATTAGCATTTGATGCTAATTAGGAACATTTCCAGCACTAAGCAGATTTTTCCCTGCTTTTCCCACATGCCAATGACACCCAATCTCCCTTTGGGCTCACTCAGGTGATGGCCCTGGGAATTCCACCTTGGAATCCTCCAGCACATGGAGGATTTGGTGCCTTTTCTGCCCCAAATTCCTGCTCCCACCTTGGGTGGAACAGCAAATTGAGGGTTTGGTGCCTTTTCTCCCCAAATTCCTGCTCCCAGCTGCTCCGTGTCCCATCCCGGGCACGCCGCGCTCTCCTTGGGGCCATCTTGCACAATTCTGGGCTTTTACAGCCATTTCATTACTCAACTCTCTTAATCCCCTTGTGCTCCTCAGCAAAACCAGCAGAAAAATCTTTTAAAAAAAAAAAGAAAAAAAAATTTTAAAAAATAAAATCCAACTGTTCAGAAAAGAGGAGGCGGGAGGAATCCAGGGAAAACGGAGGCAAAAAAAAAACCAACGGAGGAGCAGTCGGTTGGTTTGGTTGGGTCCCTCCCTCCTTTTCCATGCTCAGGTTGCCTTCCCCTCCTCTCTGCAGCTCAGGGAGGGGGTTCCTGGGAGATCCTTCATTTTCTGGCATAAAACAGTTCCCAAAATTTCCTCATTTATCCCAGGAGCAGCAGCGCTGAAGGTAGGCAGGGGCGAGGCGGAGGGGAGAGGTTTGGGGGGGAAAGTTTTCCGTCTTTTTTCCTTTTCCCATTTTTGTTTGTCCCGTGCGGGGTCTTGAAGGAGTCTGTAAACATCTGGGGGGATTACATCTGGTTTGGGTTCTGCCTAAAATTCCTGGGAGTTTCGTTCAGTTGAGTGTTAGAACGAAACCAGCAGCTCCTCTGGCAGGTTCTGCCTCAGGGTTTTCCAAAAATAAACTGTGCATCCCCACACTTCCCCCTCTGACACTTCCCTGAGCTTTCATGGAAGTTTTCTTGTGTGGCAAAGAGTGAGTTCAGTGACAAGAATGATTCCCTTTTATTTTCCGTATTGTAAAAGGTGGAATGTCTCAATTTTCCTGCCAGAAAATTGACTTTGTAGGAATATTCCCTTAAAAACCTTGGGAATGTCTTTGCATGGATTGACAGTTTTCCACGCTTTCCTTTCTTCGAGCGAACGCAACACTCTTGGCACTGATAAAACTCGTTGATAGGAACTCTTTAGGAGTTTTGAGGTGGGGTTTTTGTGTTTGGTTTTATTTTGGGATTTACCTGCGTCATTCCCTGCTCCAATCCCACTGGAATCCTTGGATTTGAGGTCCCTCAGGCTCTGGGCTCCAAGTCCAGATCTTTGCAGCTTTAATCCACGCACAAATTCCTCAAGTCGAGGGTCGGTTGAAAAGCTTATGGTTGGAATTTTGCTGTTGGGAAGAAAAATTGGGGAAAAGCTCTTCAGTTTGGGCAGGGAAGGAATTGCAGGAGCTTCACGCCAAGAAATGCAGGTGGGAATTGAGGCAGAGGGATTGGCAGTGTGAGGAGGAGGAGGAGGAGGAATGCCCAAGAAACTCTGGAGTGGTGCATTCCTCCTCTTCAGGTCCCTTCTGCCACGGCCAAATGTCACCAAATGCAGCCCCACGGAGCCATGAGGGGCACTGGGACAAGAGTGGGAATATATAATATAATATAATTCCCACAATAATTGGAATACTGAGGAAATAAATGTCTTGCTCACGTGAAGGTCTCAAAGTAGGAGGGTTAAGCTGGGCTAAAAATGCTTTTTACTTGGTTTTGCCCAGATAAATGATTGAGGGCTTCTTGTCCCCCCTTGTTTGTGGGGGACAGCAAATTTCTGGCTGGAAACCCATGGACTGATCAACATTGTAATAAAAAAAATTGAGATAGAAGCAATGTTAAAAAGCCCTGAGACCCTTAAGCCTTTGGGGCTGCTTTCTGAAAGTCGAGAACTAAAAATATCGTAATTAAAAAGAGCTTTCCTACAGCATAGAGTTACTAGGCAGAGAACACCCAAGAAAACACCGATTTTCCTCTTAAAATGCCCCCTTCCCTCTTCCTTTTGTCCCTGAGGTTTTGGTGGGTGCTGACCAGACAGACCCTTCCAGCAGAAGGAGGGTTAACTCCTGGAGAAAGGGGGTGGAGAGGGAATCCCAGCTTGGAACTTGAGACTTTCCAGCTGAGAAAGAAAGATTTGGAGATGCAGACGTAATCCCAGAGCTCTGCAATCAGCTCCCTGTCAAAGGAAAAGCACAGAAAAAAACTGCCCAGGCACGCTGGGTGCAGGGCAGGACACGGAGCAGCAGTGCCACCACCTCCTCCAGGGTGAGTGGGGAAAAACCTCCCATCCCAACGCTTGGAAAACGGATTAAACCTTGGGAAGGGCTCGGTGGGAAGGGCAGGAGTGGGGACTCGCATTGGCTGGTGCCAGATGCAATAGGTGAGCTCTTAATTCAGGTTTTCCTGCAGCCAGGCTCCAGCAGGGAGCTGGGTGGCGGTGGTGGGGGGGGTGGTCTGGAGTAGAATCTTTGCTCTTTCCTGCTGTAAATCCAAAAGTCCCCATGAGCTGCCAAGGACTGCAAGCAAACTCATGGAGTGGGAATGCAAATTGGTGTGGATTTCCATCTCAAAATGGGAGCATTTTGATTTGCGGGGCTTAACTCCTTCAGCTTGAGCTGCTCTCCTTATCTGCCTGCTCCAGCTGTGGGATTCCAGGTAATCCCTGCTTTCAGGATGGACTTTCCTGAACTTTGGAGCATCCTGGTGGAGCTCTACACTTTATTTGCTGCCTGTGGGATGCTCCAGAGCCGCTGTGCTGAGTGTGGGGGGCTCATGCTGCGGAGGATCCAGGGATTTTCTGATTGATCCAGACACGGTGAAGGATGGGAAGAGAGAAGGGATGCTGCAGCTTTGCTTCTCCACGGGGGGGTTTCCAAGCCTGCCAGGTGCATGGGGATGGGATGTTTCAGCTGGACTGTGATTTATTGTGGCATTATTAGGAATATTAATAAGAATGAATAATAATATTTCTGGAGCAGCTCATGGTGAAGGCGCTCGACTCCCCGAAGCGTTTCACGCTGGGTTTTGTGGGGGTGTGTTTGTGAAATGCCTGTTTTCCATTACAAAACTGGGAGATAAACGAAGATGACAGTCACATTTTCCTAACATAAATTTCTCCCTTTCCCCGTCCTCCTTGGAAACCATAAATTCCGGCAGCCTGGCCGCCTGCTCCAGACATCAAAAGGCCCCGGGTTTACAAGCCCTGCTTGCCTGGGTCAGGTCCTGTGCAGGAGAGACACAGATGATCCCAATCATCCACATGACAACAGAAAGCTGGGATGGGGAGCAGAGAGAAAGGAGGAAGCTGGACATTGTGGGAGGGGAAGGAAAATCTCCTGAGAGGACTTGTCTCAGCTGATGCACTTCAGGTGGTGGGCAGAGATTTTCCTGCTTTTTCTGGCCAGTCAACATCTTCCTGTTTTCCTGCTCCTGCCCCAAATGTTTTCAGCTCTAAGAACCTTTTGAGCTCAAACTCGTGTCCAAGTTGTTGTCTCATCACATCTCCACGGATCCAACATCCTTTGCTCTTGGCCTTGCTGTGTGCTGCCTTTTGCCCAGATCAGATCCATTCACAAACTTCCTCTCCTTGGCTTCTTCTTCCCTGTCACATCAAATACTCAGCAGGAATTTCGCTGTCCTCATCCCATATCCTGCTCTCATTTAAATCTGCTCCTTCCTCCCTGCTGCCCCTTGTCCTTGGCAGGACACAAAATTCCAATGCAAACAGTGAAAATGCAAAATTCCAGTGCAATTTCAGCACTTCCTGTAGTCCCATTGCCTGTTTTCCTGGACCTTCTGTCCCGTTGAGCTTGGATCACCCTCATGCAGCACCTCACATCTTTTTGTGGGATATTAAGAGTGTTTCATCCATGAATTTCAGCTCAGAGCTCTGGATCAGTGATATTTCTCTTTTTTAAAAATTATAATTATGCTAAGATTAAACATAATTAGCTTGGAATTATGACACTGAATAAACCCAAGGTTCAAATTGCAGATGAGAAACCTTGTTCTGGTTTTTGCTCTGCTTAAAAAACTTCCCTGTGCCTTGAAGAGCAGCTCAAACCAACGGAGCTGTTGAAATAAATTTTACATCTCCAACCAGCTGAGTCCTCATCAACACAGGTGGTTTTATTTCATTTCACGAGTTCCCCTTAAAAAAAACAAAAACAAAAAAATCTCCTTCTTTTCCTTCATCCATCCCTTTTCATCCAGACATAAAATCCCCTTTTTTCCTGCCCATGGATGTTCCTCTTCTCTCAGTGCTCAGCCCCAGAGCGAGGATTTGGCTGCTGTTCTGCTCTCAGCCCATGGCTCAGGGTTTCCATGTCCTGCTCCTGCTGCTCTTCCCTGGCCTGGGACCTCTCCTGAGGAATTGTCTGTCCCTGAGCCTGGCCTGGGACCTCTCCTGAGGAATTGTCTGTCCCTGAGCCTGCCAAGAGCTGAGGCAGCTCCTGCCGCGGGACACACGGGTCGTGGCAGCGTCTGACCTTTGCAGTTCTCTCTTGGGAAAGGGGAGACAAAAAGGCAAGAAATAAAGCAAACAAAACAAGGAACAGCTCTGCAAGTGCCAGAAGCAAAAGTCAGTGCAGATAGCAAGTTGTTTGGGTTTTTTTGTTTGGTTTGTTTTTTTGGGTTTTTTTTTTTTTTGCCTCTGCTATTTTTAATCCACTCACTTTCATTTTTCCTTGGAGCTCGTGGAAAGGATGAGTTTCTGGAAAAGGAAAAGTGACTGAACTTGTGATGAGACAGAAATAATCTGGGTAATCAGTGCAGGGAAGGGGGACAAAAAAAATACGTGAGCACCGAGCTGTAGTTTGGGCAAATCTCTCTTTGTCTGGGACATTTTCCTGCTTTTGCAGAGAGCTCCAGCCCCAAATCCAAACTCAGGGCAGTGTTATTACAAGAATTCATCTTTGAAAGCCCAGCAGAATTTGTTTGGATTGCTAATTTCCTCGAGGCCTCGGGATATGCTGAAGTGGAGGAAATCCATGGGTTTGCACAAGAGGTATCCAGTTGCAGGGTCTCTGAGGAATGGGAAATCACTTCCCAAACGTGCCTAATAGTCCTGGGGTGGAGAAATTATTAGTGCTGATTATACCCTGAACCAACAAACCATCAAAGCAGATCCCAGCCAGGGATGTGGGTGCTGAAAGAGCAGGAAAATGGATGGGAGAATGGGGAGATAAAGGCTCCACGCTGCTCTTGCTGTGTTTTGTCCCTGGGTAGAGCCCCAGCAGTGGCTAAATTACATTTCTTTCAGCAGAAGTCTTAATGAGCAACTTGTAATTGCCAGCATGGAGGAGTCATGCGTGGCTTTCATCCAATTCTCAGCTTTTTGGGACCCTTGGAAAGATGGAAACCAGCTCGTTTTACCTTCAGGCTCACCTTTTAATTAAATTAAAGGGACTCTGGATGTGGCAGTTCCAGTCCTTGCTGTCCCTCCGCAGGGGATGTGGTGACACTGCTGCTCATTCCCCCCTGAGGTCGTGGGGAGGTTTCACCTGGCCTTGGATACTTCCAGGGATCCAGGGGAAAATCCACAGCTGGGAAAATCCATTCCAGGACCTCCCCAGCCTCCTAGGAAGAGACTGGTAGGAATTTATAGCAGCTCTTTCCTCAGAGACCCCAAAGCATCACCTACAGTAGCTTAAATCTGCAAAATATCCCAGGAGAAAGAGGGAAGCTCAGGGGCACTGAGGCCTCAACTTCCTGACTCAGAGGGATTTCCCTGGAGAATGGGAACTGAGCCCCTGCAGGAACACCTGCACTGGGTCCTGCACCTCCTCTGGGTGATCTGTGATACCCGGAAAGGCTGACCTGGAGCAGAGACCAGACAGAGCAAAGGGAATAAAACTGGGATTTATTGCAAGGCCTAAAGGATCCACCTTGGGCAGTGCCAGAGCCCGGCCGGGCTGCACCCAGGGTGGATCCCAGATGGATCCCAGGCAGGAGTTTCACCCTTTGATGGGTTTGGGTTGATCTCCACGCTGGGGTCAGTTGTCCAATCCCAGCTCCAGGTGCTGCAGTCCCAGCCCTGCCCGGCCCCTGCCCTTGGCCGCTGGTTCTGCTCTCTGGGGACGCTGTCCTTGGCTCTCTGCTGGGCAGGGATTGTTCTGTGCCCCTGCCCTGGGACAGAACTCACCAACAGCTCAGCGAAGTGTCAGAGCTGCACACCAGGCAGCAGAGAGCCTGAAAATCAGAAAAGCTCAAACCCGAGGCATCACTCAGCTCCAGGACAGCTCCAGTCCCTCGGGATCCCGCGGGTTTCCAGAGGGAGCTGTGGATCCTCTGCCAGCCCAGCAGGGACACTCCGGGCTGTCCCTGAGCAGCAGCAGCTCGTGCTAACAGCACCCCCAGATGGGGCATTGCCAAGGGAACGGGGAATGGCATCTTCCCTGGAAAACATGGTTTTTCCAAGGGTGCAGAGGAGGAATAGCCGTGAGGCACCTGTGGCACATCCGAGGAGGTTTTGTGCTCACCTGTCTGGCCTCATGAAATCCATGTCTTGAAAACAACATCCCAGGGAAAAGCCTGGGGAATTTAACAGAAATCTGTTCCCACTTTTTTACAAACCCCCTCTTCATGGATTTTTCTAAGGTAGTGCAGCTTTGTCCCAGACAAACCATGTTAACAACACAACCCAATTCTGATCCTTTTTGCCAGGAATTTGTGCTGTCCCACTTGGAAAAACAAGATTCCCTTCGGGAAACTCCTTCAGGAGTGAGAGATCTGAAGAGCTCTCAGCCCCCAGGGTCTCAAGGTTAGTGGATTTTCTGTTGCATCCTTTTAAAAACCGTTGGAACTGCAGCAGGATGGGAAATTATTGCAAATGATAAATATCCCTTGCAAGGAACCTCTCAAGGATATGGAGAAGTGTTTCCAAAAGCAGGGTAAGCAGAGGAATTTATGTTTTCCCTAATTTATTTTCTCTCCACCATCTTAGATGGAAGAGGAGCCTAGGTTTGTTTGTACCTTGTGTGAGAAATAATTTTATTTTTCCTAATGATTAAAAGTTCTATAAATTGACAATATCATGAAGGACAGGGTAAGAAATAGCAACTCCAGAGCTGAGTGTTAACTGTTCTCCTGGTAAAGTTTGCTGTTGAGCTCATGTTAATTGTGTTTAGTCACAGGTTTAAGGACAGGTTTCAGCCCTCCACGAATGAGGGAATTTCCTGAATCTCTTCCCTCTGCTGGGTTTTCCTTTTTCTAGAGCTGCACTCAGGTCACCAGTGTTTGGATTTTCTCTTATTTCCTTTTTTATCCACATCACTGTAGAAGATGCAGTGCAGAAAAGGGAGGATTTCATGCAAATTAAGGAGTGAGGAGGAGAAAATCCAAACTCTTTTGGCTCTGGGAACACCCAGGGTTTCCCTCTCCAGCCTGTGGAGACAGGAAAGTGAAAAGAAGCAGGAAAGGAAAATCCAAGGCAGGAAGGCACTTGAAGGCCTTTCCCATCTTTCCCTCCCCTCTTGTGCAGCACCTCCCACTCCAGGGTAGGAAAAGCACAAAAAGTCAGGAAATGGTGAGGACAGAATTCGTTTTTAATTTGCTTTCCCCAAGTTTTAATAATCCCTGATGCTGTTAATAATACATTTATATTCCTCTAAAGAGCAGAACTAATAAACTTTTTTTTTTTTTTTTTTCTAAGGTAGTGCTTGTTCAGGAGTTTAAACCTTCTCCCAGGTGCTATTCCAAAAAAAGAGCAGGGATTTAATCTCCAGGAATTTCAGTCTGCAGGATGAAAAAAGAGACTTATTTGAAGCGTGGGTAGGTCTGGATTTTCAGTGTCTACAGCCTCCCTCCCCCCTAAAATAACACTTAAACCATGGTGAGAGAAACCTTGGGCCAAGTTTTACAACTTAACCACATGCAGAAGTGCTTATGCAACTGCTGCCTTCAAAATGAACTCAGATTTCAGGCAAAAAAAGAGAGTTTTGGGACACTGAGGCTGTCAGACTGGTCTGGAGATGGGCTGGCACCTTTGGGGGCTTCACACCTTGGCTTCTGTGTTTTGTGATGGTGCCAAGAGGGAGCTCAGAGAGTTTTCTGTGACTCCCTGGATATCATTTAAGGCTGGGCAGGAAGGAACTTTAGGAGATGAGCAGCACCTTCTCGAGTTACTCTCTGCAGGTTAAAGCAACAACAGAAAAAATGGAGATATACATATATATATAATAGAGAGATATAAAACAATCCAGGCCCTTTTTTCCAGCTGGTTCCATCTGTGTGGTCTGCTCTGGGAGATCTCCATGCCTCCCAGAGGGCTGAGGGAGATGTGTTGGAGGGGTCCATCAGCTTCTCTCTTCTGGAGACCTTAAAATGTGACCTCTGAGGTTCTGGTGGCCCCGTGGCCTTTGGATGTGTCTTTGCCACAGAGGCCCTGAAAACGAGCACGGGACAGCACAAGGAGTGAAAGCAGAGGCTGGGGCTGGAGTTTTGGCTTTTCCCCAGCCTGATGGATATTCCGTGCTGGCCTGGAGCCTCTGGGATTAGCGGGGAGTTGTTTTCCTCAGGGGTTTGGGGAAATCTCCAGCCTGGCTTCTGCAAGGCCCCGTCTCGTGACGGGTTCATCCCGTGAGCAGGAGCAGATGATAAACCCATCACCTCCTGAGATTCTCAGCTTCTCCTTCCTTTTTTCTGTCCTTTTTCCCCTCTCACACAATAGCACCAGGGCCTTCCACAGGGAGTTTGTAGCCAAAGGAAAAGGAGTTAGTGGGAGCACTGCCGGCTCCCCTCAGCAGCAGCAAATTGAAAATTAATTTTAATTAATTACAATACAGTGGAATGCTCCACAGGCCTCTGCCCTGCCCTGTGGAGCCTCGGGATGTGCACAAGCTCTTCCTGATGGTCAGGAGTGGGAATGAGCCCGGTGTGGGCCCACTTTGGGATCTGTGGGAGCAACAGCGAGGGCGTGAGCACGGGGACGGCCTCGCCTTTGGGCGCTGCTCTCCGGAGAGTGAACACCAACACTGAAATCGGCTTTAAAAGAGGGGGTTCGGGGGAAAGAGGGGATTTCATCTTGGGTTTGAACAACACAGCCCTCAGGGGATGAGCTGCTGCTGGTTTTGGTTCGCCAGTCTGAGTTTTCCCATGTTTGTTTGGTTTTAAATGTGATTTCACAGAGGTGTGTTCAGCTCTCTTAAAGGGGTTTAGCTTAGGGTGTCACTATTTAAATATTCAATATTCAGCACTAGCCAGCTGATTGGTTCTGTCAGGTCCCTACAGGAGTTCCACAGCTCATGGACTCCCAGCTAAAAACCAAATGATGTTAAATCACAACATTCTCCCCCCCTTGTCTCTGGGAATACACACTTCAAAGTTATTATCAAAATTACATTCAACATACAACTTCTACCTAGAACAATAAAAACTACTAAATTAAACAGAAGGAAAACATTTCTTACACTAACCTGCGCCCCTAGACATTTCACTATAATTACAATAGAATTGTCTTTTTCACTTTTCAAATTTTCCACTATCATTCTACTTCACCTTACGACTTAACACTGGTGGATTCCCTCCCCAAGTAAAAACCAAACAATGTTAAACCACCACAGCTGCTCCCTCTGAGTGCTCTTTTTACATCATCCTCCCTCAGCTGGGTCCGAGCATGTTGCAGACAAGTAAATAAATTATAAAAGAAAGACCTCATAAAATCAGGCCTTACTCTGGTAAATTAATAACTATCACTTCTTCTGTGTGCAACTAAGTAGCTCGCAAATTCCCATGTAAAAACTGTCTTAAAAATGAAAGTTCGTTATCATAACAGACTATTCCTGACTAAAAAACAGCTACACCTACAATAAACAAGAAATCTGTCTCATAAGGATCAGTGAACAAGATATGCAAAATAACCAAGAAGAGAGAAATTTAATAAACAAGTAAAGTACCTTTCACTAACCAATCGAGTGATTAGCAGGAAAACTATTAACCAATTACAACACAAAGTCTAGAAAAACTGTATAAAAATGAGTTATGTAAACAAAAAATTAGCTTTTCCTACATGAGGAAAATAAAATTTCAGTTTTTTACAATAAGAACAGGACAAAATTGGGGGGATTAATTTGACTTTTCCCCGTTGCAGTTGGTTGGAGTCCTGGCCCATTCCAGGAGGTGACACGAGGAAGCTGAGGGAAGGGGCAGCTCCATCTCTGCATCCAAATTATGTGTTGCATTTGGGATTCTCTTTTTGGGCTGAGGTGGAAAATCATTTGCTTCCAGCAAGTGGAAATGCAGGGAGGGATTTATGGGATGAAACGAGGCAGATGGATTGAGGGAGATGGATCCCATGGAACAGCCCCACGCCTCTTTGGTGCCTCCTGGGAAAGGAGCTTTGGATAGAAGGGGTTGGATCCAAGCTTTAATGTAAAACCTGGGGTTTTGGTGAGTCACTGAGGCCAATTCCTTCCAAGTGCCCCCTCTGCCCTCTCCCAGCAGCCATTTGGGGATGTGCCAGCACGGGGAGCCTGGGCACAACACTGAGGGATTGGTGGTGTGGAAACCCACCCCATTTCCAGCCTGAGCTTCTCAGAGAGCCTCTGGGAATGCTCAGGCAGGGAAGGGCTGGGAGCAGCCCCTGAGGAGGTGCTGACATCACCAATAAAGCTCGGGGAGCTCTCTCCAGCTCCTGAGCCTCAGGGCTGGCATTTAATGAGCTCCAGAGCTCCAGCACGACCCCGTTGTACTCCCAGAGCTCTCAGGTCATGGAGAATGAAGGATTTCTTTCAACACCCCAGGAAAACTCATGAAAAACAACCTCCAACACATCCAGAGCCCACCCTGGCTTCCACCCACCATTCCTGCTTCAGAGCACTTGCCAGGAACCTCCTGGAAGAGAAAAACCCCAGGGCTGCTGAGCAGCCTTTGCAGGAGTTTGGGATGGATGGATCTTTGATTCCCTTGGATCTTTTGGGGATGTGGCAGCTGCCAGTCCCACCAACCCCTGCTCTCCAAACAGAGATCCCCTGGGAATTTCCCTTGGCCTCCAGGGCTTTGTCTCCTCTGCACTCTTGGGGCAAAGCTTTGCTTTGCTGCACAGCTCTGAGTTCTGCTTTTGTCCCGTTAATTCCTGGCAAAATAAAGCCCGACCAACTCCAGGCAGAGCTGGGTGACAACATGGGCCAGTGGTTGTTCCTGCTCCTGCCATCTGGAGCAACATCTCCCCTTTACCTCCCCGTTTTCCCCCCTTTTCTCCCCTTTTTCTCCCTGTTTCCTTC
The DNA here is from genome assembly GCA_013396955.1 of Regulus satrapa. NCBI lineage: Eukaryota > Metazoa > Chordata > Aves > Passeriformes > Regulidae > Regulus > Regulus satrapa. The sequence continues at coordinate 412,989 of VWZN01013329.1, forward strand.
CATGTCTCAGCCTGTTCTGTTCCCATTCTTCTTTTCCCTTCCGCTCTGCTCCTGTTCCCTGCAGCAGCTCTGCTGTGCCCACAGGCCCCATTCCTACAGAAATGTTGCTAAAGTGAAGCCAGGNTAAAAAACAGCTACACCTACAATAAACAAGAAATCTGTCTCATAAGGATCAGTGAACAAGATATGCAAAATAACCAAGAAGAGAGAAATTTAATAAACAAGTAAAATACCTTTCACTAACCAATCGAGTGATTAGCAGGAAAACTATTAACCAATTACAACACAAAGTCTAGAAAAACTGTATAAAAATGAGTTATGTAAACAAAAAATTAGCTTTTCCTACATGAGGAAAATAAAATTTCAGTTTTTTACAATAAGAACAGGACAAAATTGGGGGGGATTAATTTGACTTTTCCCCGTTGCAGTTGGTTGGAGTCCTGGCCCATTCCAGGAGGTGACACGAGGAAGCTGAGGGAAGGGGCAGCTCCATCTCTGCATCCAAATTATGTGCTGCATTTGGGATTCTCTTTTTGGGCCCAGCTGGAAAATCATTTGCTTCCAGCAAGTGGAAATGCAGGGAGGGATTTATGGGATGAAACGAGGCAGATGGATTGAGGGAGATGGATCCCATGGAACAGCCCCACGCCTCTTTGGTGCCTCCTGGGAAAGGAGCTTTGGATAGAAGGGGTTGGATCCAAGCTTTAATGTAAAACCTGGGGTTTTGGTGAGTCACTGAGGCCAATTCCTTCCAAGTGNTGATCCCCTTGGATCCTTTGGGGATGTGGCAGCTGCCAGTCCCACCAACCCCTGCTCTCCAAACAGAGATCCCCTGGGAATTTCCCTTGGCCTCCAGGGCTTTGTCTCCTCTGCACTCTTGGGGCAAAGCTTTGCTTTGCTGCACAGCTCTGAGTTCTGCTTTTGTCCCGTTAATTCCTGGCAAAATAAAGCCCGACCAACTCCAGGCAGAGCTGGGTGACAACATGGGCCAGTGGTTGTTCCTGCTCCTGCCATCTGGAGCAACATCTCCCCTTTACCTCCCCGTTTTCCCCCCTTTTCTCCCCTTTTTCTCCCTGTTTCCTTCCATGTCTCAGCCTGTTCTGTTCCCATTCTTCTTTTCCCTTCTGCTCTGCTCCTGTTCCCTGCAGCAGGCCCACAGTGCCCACAGGCCCCATTCCTACAGAAATGTTGCTAAAGTGAAGCCAGGTTAATATTCCCTCACTGGAACGTGCATGGAGAATCCTTCCCACGCCACGAGGGCATTTCTGAGCTTTTAGCGTTTTTAGGATATTTTTTTTTCCACCTGTGTCAGCCAGAACCCAGAGATGGGGTGAAGTGAGTGTGGAAACATCCCCTGGTTGTGCACTGAGGCCCAGAGCTGAGGGATCTCCTCCATCCCCACCTCCTCTGCCCTCATGGCACTGGAGACGATAAAGGAGAGGTTCAGACCCTCCCAACCCCTTCCAGCAGGGAAAACCTCCCAGGGATTTGCTCCCAGTGGAATCTACTGCAGCATTTGTCTGATTTTCAAACCATAAAACACCCCAAGGTTGCTGCATCCCCTGAGAAATCTGAGGTTATTCATCCCAAAGCTCTCCCATCGAGCATCTCAAGGTCGCTGCTGCCCTCCCCAGCTGGGCAAGGCCCGGAGGTGCCAGCCAGGGCTGGGAGGGACATTTCCAAAGGGAAAGGGCTGTGCTTGGAGCCTGGACCTTTCCCCTCCCCTCCCGCCTCCGTCCCAGCGCATGAATGATTTGTTTGTCATCGAATGAAGGCCCAAGCTGGGCCTTTGGCTTTGCTGGCCTGTTCAGCAGGGTTTTGCTTTGTGTCTGGCCAAAAAGTGACTCAGAGGAGCCACGACTGAGGGGCACGAGCCCTCCTGCAGCCAGGCTGGGACTGGAATTCATCCCTCAATAAATGCAAGGAGAGAGCTCGGCTGGGAGGCAGAGGAAGCCACAGGCAGGGAGACTGGAATCAGGAGCTGCTCCACAGGGGGGAAATGGTCAGGAAAGGACAGGCTGTGCTGATCCTACACCCAGGACAAGGAGCTGCTTGGGTCAGGCCTCCCTGGAGGGCTCTGGGAGCTCCCAGACAGTTTTGCAGCTGGGTGGGATCCAGATGGAGCAGCCAGGCCGTGCGTGGGGAGCTGAGGATGTGTTTCCATTCCTCATCTTCCATCCCAGCAAGAGTTTTTATATAGCAATAAACGGGAGGAATTCTGTGCTTTCCCAGTAGCACTGGGCTCCTGTTGGGAGTTTTGGGAGGCACTCTGGGGTCTGGGAGTGCTGGCTGGGAAGGGAACCCCATCCAGCTGGTCCTGGGGAGAGTTGGGCAGTGTGGGAGGGAGGGATGCTGCACTTTTGGGGAGAGCAGGATCCCCCTGGGAGCCAGTTTGGCTCCTGGAGCAGTGGATGGCCACTTCTGCATGGAATTGTCTTGTCCAGATTTTGTTCCACGGCAGCAGCTTCTTCCTTCCAACCCCTGGCTGGCTTGAGGGAATTTTCATGGGGTGGGATCAAAGGGCTGGGGTGTGCTCCTTTGCTGGGAAATCTGGAATTCCTGACCATGTGAGAATGCACTGAACCAAGTGAGCTGAGCTGGTCATTGCTGCCTTCTGTGGAAGGGCCAAAAAGGGGGAAAAGTCTGTGGGATCAGGGAGCAGGAAGCAGCAGAGCTGAAACCAGGCCTTGGCTCTGTCATGGGCTCAGTGCATTGCACTGAGGGAGTCACTTAAAGCCACCCTCAAAAAAATCAGCTCCTAATCTGGGGAGCTATGCCGGGCTTTCAGAGTGTGGGGAGCTCCCAGGGCTTAAAGTTGTCCCCTCTGGAAAGATTCCAAAGGGCAATTCCTCAGGCTGGGACTTCAGCTGCCCCTCTTCTGGAAGATTTCATGGATAATTCCAATATCTTGGATTCAAGGGGTTGGTGATGGCTGACTTGGAAGGATGGGTGAGAATGAACCTTTGTCCTGATTGCTGGAATTTCCAAGGTTGGACTCTTTGGATCGTTGCTTGCCTTGACCTCAGTGAGAGGTGCTGGTGCTCCCAGCAGGGAGGGGAACATCCCTGACTGGGCCAGCTGGGATTTTCCATGGAGCTTGAGCTGTTCTTGCACATCATTCCCACCACGATTCATGCCTTTGATGCCTGCTCCTTTCCTGGGAAAACTGCTGCCAAAACCCAAATGTTCTGCCACCCAAATTCCAGCCAGGGGTGAGGAGCAGCTGAGGAGAGCCCCTGTGGAGTGAATGATCCCAGAGCTCTGGGATCAGCTGTGCACATGTTCATTTAATCCCAATAAAAGCCTCTCTGCTGGGGAGGGAGCAGCTCCCGGCTGGAAGCGCCCTGGATGACTGCACTGGGAGGGAGGCTGAGCTCAGCCAAGGGCAGAAATGCTTCAGTTCTGCTGAATTCCACGTGCCAAATGTCCAGGTGCCTCTCCAGGCTCGGATCTGGCTGGTGGGGAGGGTGATCCGTGTGTGCACCTGCCCTTGGGATAATCCCAGCCTTGGGCAGCTCCACTGGCTCCTCTCAAGGTGAAAAAAATGGGCTTGGAAACTTCTCCTTTAAAACCAGGGCAGCCTTGCTGGTTGTTTCCCTGGGATTTGGTTCCACCAGCTGCCAGGATCTGTTTTCCACAGGGCTGGCAAGCTGGAATCTTGATCTCAGAGCGATGGGAGCAGAGCCTGTGCTGAGCCTGTCAGCTCGGGGGAACCATAAAAAAGGAACTGAGAGTTCAAGCAAACAAAACCTGGAAGCCTGGAGAGGGGAAGGTCATGGAGACACCCTCTCCATGGCAGGACACTGTGTTTCTTGGGGCTGGGCTGCTCTGCCTGGCTGCAGATCTCTGGCACATCCCAGATGGACTCTGTGGAGCTGCAGGAAGCAGCTCAAACTTGGGACAAGCCAGGAAGATGTTTTTGAAGGGAAACCAGGTGTTAATCCAGGCTCAGGGAATGTTTCAGGTGCCTCCTCCTTCCCTGTCCACAATCCATCTCCAGCAGGATGGAGAATTCCTCAGAAAAATCCAGGCTGCAAACCCAATGTCTCCATCCCAAGCAGGGAATTTGCTTGGATTCCCTCCTGTCTCTGGAGCAGCTGCTCCCCACAGATGTGGAGATTCCAGCTCTGCCCAAATCCTGATTTGTGGTGCATTGTCCCAGCTGCTGGATGTGTCTGGAGCAACAGCAAACTAGTTTGGGTCTGGTGCTGGCAGCCAGCTGCCAGAAACCTGGTGGAAACAATTCCCAAAATCTTCCCTCACGGGGCACAGCAGGCCTGGGGCTTCAGGGAGCTGCTCCAGCATTCCTGTGGCATTTCCCCATCCTGACCAGGGCACAAACCCCATCCATGGAGCTGTCCAGGGCCAGTCTGGACTGGGCTTGGAGCAGTGGAGGGTGTCAGGGTTGGAACAAGATGAGGTTCTTTCCATTCCAAAGCTTTGGCCAGAGGGTTCAGCCCAGGTTTCCCAGGTGGGAATGGACTGGGAACCATTTCTCCAGCCTGGAATGGGGCAGAGGCTCTTTCATCTCCTTCCCAAGCCTTGGGAGCCCCACTGAACCCCAGCTGCTCCTGCTGAGCGAATCCAAAGATTATTTCATGCCTGTCCTGTGACCCAGCCCGCCCTGGAGTCAACGGGAACGTGGCTTCAGAGCTGGGGAGGGCCCCCAGAATCCCAAACATCCCCCAAATCCACCAAGGTCTGTGCTCTGTGTGCACAGCCGGGATCACTCCAGCTCCCGTGGGTGTGCTGGAGCCATCCCGGGGCTCCACGTGTGCACAGACTGGGAACAAACATTCCTCTCCAGGATTTCACCTCTCAGCCTCACCAGCTGAAACAATCCAGGCCCTCCTGGGGCTCCTGGCCTTTTCCTTTGTCTCCGTGCTGGGGAATCAAGCTGATTCCTGTCAGCAAGATAAATGTTGTCTCCGAAGCTCCGATAAGAAGGATGAAACCTGTCCTTTGCAGAGGGCTCTGCAGAGGTTTGGGGGGTGCAGTTGGAAGATCAGGATTAGCCTTGCGAGAGCTCGGAGGCTGATCCAGGGGGTTGGGTTTTGGGGAGGGAAGTGAAGGTGAGCCCTTTATCTGGAGGGTTTTCATCCCGTTTCCATCCTGGCGGAGCAGCGTTTCTGGAGGACCCGTTAAACTCGGGGATACTCTGGTGAGGGAAGTCTTGGAAGCAGAGGGGCAGATGCCCCAAGGTCTGTTTTTCCCTGGATATGAGCAAGCTGAGCGTGCTGGCCTCCATCCTGTTCCCACAGCTGGCGCCCACCTGAGGAAACCCCACCAACATCTGGGGGCGTCAAGGTGGGTGGAGGCTGTGGCACCTCTGCTCCCCAGTCCTGGCACAATCCAGCCCAGATTCACCCCCTCTACCATTTAAGCAAAGAGATTTCCTTAAAACTCCTGGTGAGCCCTTTTTAGTGAGTGCAGGTGGTGAGAAACTCAACATTTCCCAAATAAAATCAGCAAAATGCTGGGTGGCAGCCTTGGTTCCCTTGGCTTCCTTAAAAAAACCAGCTCTTAATGGAACTGCTGGAAAGTTTTTGAGATGCTGTTTGAAGTCTGGGCCAGTTTTATGTTTTATGCAGGAATTTGGCTACAGGAAGTCTCGGTTCTTTCACGTATTTTGTATCAAAATCCCTTTATAGACCAAATAATCCCTTTTCCATGGCAGAGCCTCTGCCCCGTGCCCAGATTGCTCCAACCTGCTCATGCTGCTGAGATGATTTCTGTCTCAAAGAGAAATCTGTAGCCCTTTCTCTTGTTTGTTTGGGGTTTTTTTGTTTGGTTTTGGTTTGTTTTGGTTTTTTTTTGTGGGCTTTTGTTGGTTTTTGTTTGTTTGGGTTTCGGGGTTTTTGTGGTGGATTTTTTGTTTGTTTGTTTGTTTTTGGGGTTTTTTGTTGTTGTTTTGGTTTTTTTTCATTTGCTTGTGGGTTGGTTTTGGTTTTGTCTTGTTTTGGTTTTTTAAAAATTTATTTCCAGGTTTTTGCTATTTTCCAGGGACATTTTCACGGGGTATTTTCAGGGAATTTCGAGGGCTGGCACTGCCGGGGAAGTTGGGGCTCATGAGAAGCTGGGCATGAACGCAACGAGCTGAGCTGGTCGGTGCTGCTGGAGCTTCGGCTTCTCTTCCAGCGGTGTGAAAGGAACTGG
>VWZN01013329.1:426730-458946 GCA_013396955.1 Regulus satrapa
AAAACCAAACAAAACAAAAAAAAAACCCCAAAAAAAAAACCACCCCAAAAAAAAAAGCACGAGAGAGAAGGGGGGTAGTGAAAATCCCATGTTGGGTGCAGGATTTTGCTTCTGGAGGAAGAGATTTGGGGATCCTGTCCCCAAGGAGTGGGGGGGAGACAATGCTGGGTTGGGTGTTCTGGGTGAGATGAGTCCAGGATTTAACCTCATCCTTGGCTGGGAGGGCGCAGTGCTATCCCAAGCACCTGGAAAGTGAATTTATTGATGCCTGGAGTGCTCGGGGGGGAGAAGTGGAAGCGGAGAATTAGGAGCTGGAAAGACGGGGAGGAGCAGGACCTGGCTGGTCCCGTGTGGATCCAGGTCCTGGCAGCTTTTCCAAACAGCTGCTGAGCTCTGTTTCTCCCTGCTGAGACCCAAATTTCCCCTGGGATGTGCAGGAAGAGTCCCCAGAAGCCCAGGGATGCAGGAGCTGCACATCTGCAGCACAGCTGGCTCAGCATCCTGAGCTCAGCTGGAACAAATGTGGCAGTAAATGGATTTTATTTAGGATCAGGTTGCAGCACAGCCCTGATAACTGCACATCCCATTTTCCCCAAATGGAGGAACCCAATCCTGGAGGTATCAGTGCATCTTTTAATGGCCTTGCTCTGAGAAACACAAGGATTCTGTTGAAATGGGATTTTAATGGTTCCTCCTTTTTTTTTTTCCTGCTTCTCCCTGCAAAGCCTTTTGAGCCGGGAAGGAGGCAGGGGATGGCTGGAATGCTGGTTCTTTGTGGGCAGCCCAGTTAAAATCTAATTATCCTGGCTATCAGTCAGTAAAAGGCTCTCCCAGAGAAAAAGGGGGTTTTGATTTCTGTTTGTTTGACAGCAAACCTGAAATGCATCACTTGATACCATAACTGAGCTCTATTCACCCATTTCTGCCATCCCAACAAAAAAGGGGAAGTTTGGTGCTCCCTTTAATGCCAAGAATGACAAAAAAGGTCAATTTAAGTTTTACTGGCTCATTAATTCAAGCTGTTCACTCAAAGTGCGTCTTTCCCATGTGTTGGCCCGGCCTAAAAATGTGTTTTATTTGGGTTTGGAGATAAGTGGTTCATCCAGGGAGTCTGCAGGCTCTGGAGAAGATCCTGGATCAGAGATATGTGGAATAAATGCAGCAAAATGGGCATGGGATGCTGCAGACAGGGAAAGCTTGCTAAATCCAGGGTGGGAATGTGCATGCAGCCGCTTGTTTTGGTGGGCTGGGGGGGGAGGTTCCCCTCCAGGATTTGTTTTCTTGCTCACATGAGGTGAAACTTCCCCTCAGTCAGGCTCTGCTCAGGAAACAAGGGGAGCCCAGCCCAGGTTGTGCCAGGGGAGGTTCAGGTCGGATTTTGGGATAAATTCTTGCCCAGAAGGGTTGGCCCACCTGCCCAGGGCAGTGGTGGAGCTTCACTCCTGGAGGGATTCCAAAGCCACGCTGAAATAGCAGAATTTACAAATTTACACTCCCAGCTGCAGTAAAACTTCTGAAATCAGGGAATTTTGTCCTTCTCTTCCGTGGGCATCCCCCTTTTCCTGCCTTTGCCTGCCCTGGGTCCCACAGCTGCTCCAGCATCCGAACCTGCATCTCCCCAGATCCACCCCAAAACCTCTGGCCCCAGGAGAGGGAGGAGTGTGGGAAGCCCTGATGGGATGGAGCTGGATCCCAGTTTTGCCAGGTGAAGCTGCAGGAAGAGAGGACAGGTTATCCTGGGATTCTTTTGTCTTTATAGAGGCTAGAATTCAGGAATTGTCTTGGTTTTATATCCCTGGGGCTGGAGGGCTCCAAACCCTGGAATTCCTGGTCCTGGAATCCCTCCTGCTGGGAGCTCCACCTGTGCCTTGGAGTGGGAATGCTGGTGGGGGGAAAGTTATAAATGCCCAAAAACAAAAGTAGGGCTTTGCAGAAACCCAGAGTGCAGATTCCACACAGGAATGAAAACAAGACCTTGGAGGCTGAGGGTTTGTTCCTTTGGTGTTGGAGGATTTTTCTCCTTTTTTTTTTTCCCCCCCTCTCTCCTTTGGAATGGAATGGAGTCCAAACATGAGGTTTTTGGATAGGGAAGGCTCCCCCTCCCACCACTCTGCCTCCCTCCATCCCTCTAGAGGCAGCAAAGGGATCATGCTGGACCTGGGATTCTGTTCCACCAAATATTAATTAATCCCAGTCCCTGTGGACGGCTTGGGCAGAAAACGTGGAGTTCCTTCCATGCAGCCAGGAGGAACCCTGTCCTGAGCCCCAATCCCCAAAACAACCTGGGATGAAAAGCTTCACTCCCAGCCAGCGNAGCCAGGAGGAACCCTGTCCTGAGCCCCAATCCCCAAAACAACCTGGGATGAAAAGCTTCACTCTCAGCCAGCGAAGATGGTCCTGCTTAAATCGAGAGCCACAGAAATCCTCCTGCGCCTGGGTCCCTGTTTGAAACTGGGATGGTGGGAGCCCACCCTGGACCTGCAGCCGCTCCTGGGATCTGGAGGGGCTGGAATGTCCCCACCTGCCAGGAGAGGAGCGCTGGTACTGAGCACGGTCCCGTTGTTCTGCTGTCCCCTGGATGAGGGCACAGCCCTGTTTGTTCCGAAGCCTTTCCCAACTGTAACTCTTGGCTCGCTGCGGCTCCGCCGGAGGACGGAGCTGTGGGAGGTGGTGGCCGCCAGCTGCTCCATTAAAAACCCTGCCTGGATCCCAAATCCCGCCGGGAGCGCCCCCGGCTCGTCCCGGGGATCGCGCTGACCCGGGTTCTGCCGGGGGGAGGGGGTGAGGTGGAGCCCACCACAATGTGGCTTTTATCTGCTCCCAGATGGATCCGGGGCGTGCGGAATGCGCGGGGAGCTTGGCTTTCCTCGCGGAGCCATCCTGGCCAGACCTGCTGCCACATGCTTGCGTTGGGTTTTTTTTTTCTGATCTCACGCCCTGTTCCTTTTGGAGGAGCTCAGGAGGAGCTTCTCATCCAGCTAGGAAGGGCTGGGAGAATCCATGGATTTATCAGACGCCTGGAGGCAGGAGCTGGAGCAAATATTTGCTGGGATGAGCAGCTTTTCCTCTTTGAAGTTCCAGTGTGTTCAGGGCAGGCATTTCTTATGGAGATTCTTTTTGGAGGAGGGTTTAATGCCACAGGAAAGGCTTTTTTATGGAATTCCTGGAATAATGTTGGACAGGCTGGGAAGAGCAGGGAAGGAGCTGAGGGCTGGGGCTGCTCTCAGCTGGAATTCCTGTGCTCAGGAGTCTCCCAGAGCCTGGGGGTGTTTGTTTCCTGAAGGTGCCTGTTCCCCATGCTGGAACTGGGGGGAAAAATCCTCGGGGGAATTATGGGCTGATCCCCAATGGCTGAATCATGGAATGGGCTGGGTGGGAAGCGATCTCAGAATGTCTTCAAGTCCAACTTCTGCCATGAGGATTCCCTACTTTCCACCATCCCAGGCTGCTCCAAGCCCCCTCCAGCCTGGCCTTGGGCACTGCCAGGGATCCAGGGGCAGCCACAGCTGGTCTGGGCACCTGTGCCAGGGCCCGCCCACCCTCACAGTGAGGACTTCCTCTCCAATATCCCATCCATCCCTGCCCCCTGGCAGTGGGAGCCATTCCCTGTGTCCTGTCCCTCCCTCCCTTGTCTTCAGTCTCTCTCCAGCTCTCCTGGAGCCCCATCAGGCCCGGCCAGGGGCTCTGAGCTCTCCCAGGATCAGCTGCCTGACTCCAGAGGGTCTCCAACCCTCAGAGCATCTCCTAAGCCCCTACTGGACTTGTTCCAGCAGCTCCACGTCCTGATGCTGGAGTTCCCGGAGCTGGAGCTGCTGTGGGGTCTCACCTGAGCAGGACAGAAGGGAGGAACCCCCTGCCTCCCTCCCGTGCTGACCCCAGTGCAGGAGGATTCCCCGTGCTCACCTCCTGCCCTCTCTTTTTTTAGAAGGGGGTTTCTGTTTGTTTGTGCTCTGGCCAGTGTTCACACCAAGGGAAAGGGGATTGGAGCCCCAGCTGTGCTCAGGATTATTGCAGTCCAGGTGTTCTGGCACATCTGCACACCCGGGCACTGCTGGCTCCTCCGATCCCCTTCTGCAGCTCCAGGAAAAGCTTCCCTGCTGTCCATGTGCCACGGAGAGGGAATTGTTTCATGGAGCAGGAACATTTACACTCCAGTCCTCCTCCTTTAGGGCAAAGGACACTCCAGGCCCATTTCTCAGGCCTTGCTTTCATTAGTGCAGGGCTGCAGCTCATCAAGCCCCATAAATATTTATATCCTGAGCATTCCTTGGAGCATTCCAAACCCTGGCTGTGATTTCACGGGATGCTTTATGTTGGTTGTTGTGCAACAGCTTTGCCATGGATGCTCTGACAGGGAATTTCCCTGGTGGTCAGCAGGGCCAGGGAGCCACGTTCCCCTCTGGGTGTGTTTGTGGTCCTGGTAGGAGCTGCCCTTCCCTCTGTTCCCTGAGTGGGTGTGGAGCAGGGGTCGCTCGGGGATTCCCCCACGGAATCCAAAGGATTTGCAGCTTTGCCAGCCCTGAGCACTCAGAAATCAGCAGCTGTTCCCAAAAAACTCATGGATTTGTAATAAATGAAGGAGCAGAGGGGGGGTTTTGGCTCGTTTCCCAAGAGCTGTGGCTCTGGGTGAGATCATGGGATGGGTTGGGTGGGAAGGGACCTTCCCCTGTCCCAGGGTGCTCCAAGCCTATCCATCCCAGCCTGGAACACTTCCAGGGATGTGTCCCCTCGCTTCAGGGGCAGGGAGCGCCAGGCTTGGCTCGAATGGATAAAGATTTATTGGGATTTCAGTGGCATTTGGATTTTGGACTTTGTTCTTGCTGCTCTAATGAACACCTTTGGTTTCTAAGCCATCAGTGCCCAGTGGAGAACGCTGGGAATGACAGTCACAGAATTACAGCATCATTTAGATTGGAAAAGATCTGTAAGATCCTTGAGGCCAAGCATGTGCTGAAGTTTTAGGTGTTGAACTGTTAATTTTATTTTTTAACAGAAAATTAAAGTCGAATGGTCTTTCCTGAAGGTTTCTCTAGAATTCTGTGGAGTAAATGGCATGTGTGACCATTCCTAACAGTTGTGCTCCCAAAAACTTCCCTGATTTGGTGCCTGAAGGAATCAGCTGCTGAAAGAACCTGTCCATGTCTATTGGATTCCTTCAAGACTGTTCCAGAATTTCTTCCAAGCCTTTAATTTGTTAGAATTAACTATTTTTGGAAAACAAAAGGAGGCAGAGTTATTAATAATTATTAATGACCATTAAATATGATTAATGATTCAAAATTATTATCAGAAGTTCCTGGTGTAAAGAAGAATACAACACCAAAGTCTCTATTACTTAATTGATAAATCTAAGTAGTGACAACTTTAATGAGTTAATTATTATTTTATTCACTTAGAGAATAAATTTACTTCAAATTTTAACAGAATATTAATTTTCCTTCTCTCTTTTTCCAGGCAGGATTATTGACTCCACACTGTGGGAATTCACCTCCAGCCCACCTGCACCAGGTACTGATTTCCTTTCATTGCATTTCTGTGCTGTTTTCCCGTCGAATGCCACTTCCAAAGTTTTCAATGCTGGAATATTTGGGCTGTGCTTGGATTTGAATTTTGCTTTTGGAGGTATGGGCTCCGTGTTTTGGCATCCCAGATTTTTAATTGCAGGAAGAGGTGGTGGGACCCTTGGAAGCCAGGGATATTGTGCAGAGTGAATTGAGGTTCTTGGCGAATCTGGGGTGTTTATTCCCAGTTGCTCCTGGATAATGTGGTGAGGGTCCTTGTAAACAGAGATATTGTTGTGCAGGGTGAATCAAGGTTCATGGAGGCCTTGGAAAACCTGTGAGTTTTATTCCAGTTGTTCCCAAAAAGCTCATGGTTAGGGCCCTTGGAAACAGGGAATTTGTTGTGTGGAGTGAACAGAATGGAGGCCTTGCAAAACCCAGGATGGTTATTCCCAGCTGCTCCTGGATTTTGTGGTGATAACCCTTGGAAACAGATATCGTTGTACGGAGTGAATTGAGGGGTTCATGGAGGCCTTGAACAACCTGGGAATTTCATTCTGGTTGTTCCCAAAGCTCATCATGAGGACCCTTAGGAACAGGGATTTTGTTGTGCAGAGTGACTCGAGGTTTTATGGAGACCTTGGAAAACCTGGGGTCTTTATCCTGGAGCACGTGGTGAGGCCGGATGAGCACCTGGGTTGTGCTCTCGGCAGTGCCTGTGTAACTGAATCCCCTTCCCAGCTGTTCCTGATCCCAGATGGAGCCTGTCAGGAGGAGCAGCCCCGTGTGTGACCTGAGCCATCCCTGTGGCCCCAGTGTCTGAAATCCTTTCATGCTCCTGTCAGCCCGAGCCCCCCGCCCGTTCCATCACCTCGGAGTTCTGGCGTGTGCCGGCACCGCCGCGCCCGAGGCAAACCGGGGAGTGCTTGACCGATTTCTGGGATGGTTTTCAGATGGGGTTTCTATTGGTTTATGAATTCTTACCTCCGTTTCCTCTCCTGAACGAGGCTGCAGAAGCAGAGAGGAAGTCAAGGCCAATTCTCCCTCTTTCCCAACACGGGGAAGCAGATCCCGTGCGTCGGCCCCGCTCCCGTCACGTGCTCATCCTCCACGGATATTTTTCAATCCCAAGCCCGCTGCTGTGCTTCACTGGTGTTTTTTGCTCCTTTGTTTATTCCCCAGCCGCTCGGGATGAGCGCAGAATCCCGCTGGCAGGAACATTTGTGGGAAATCGCATCACGTTGCACGTTTGCGCGAGGCCAAATCCACCAGAGAGCCCCCGGCGAGCGTGAGCGCGGCCACGGAGCAGGAGATGTTCCCATTACTCACCAGAGAGGCTCGCTGGATGTTTATAGCTGTTGGGTGGGCAAGAAAGTTGGGAAGAGCCGGGATTTGTCGGAGCCTTTGATGGTTGAGGCTGGGTGGGAATGAAAGCAGCTGGCCTGGGTTGAGTAATGGGGTGGCACTGGTAGCCCTGACTCGTGGTAACTCATTTTTCCTCTGTGGTGACTCGGGTTTGCCTGCTCAGCCTGTTCCTCAGAGCTGCAGGAGTTGCTGGAAAGCTCCGAGTCAGTTTTGTGGATTGTTATGACTCGGCCTAAGAGCCGGATAAAGGAGCTGAGGGTTCTTTGTTAGGGAAACGTGAGGATTTCATTCAGCAATTCCCACTTAATGCTTGTGCTCCTGGAGAGCTGCTCCTGAGGGATGGTTGGTCCCAAATTCTCTGCTCCCAGTGCCCTGTGCTGATGGATAATGTTGTGCTTTCCTGCTTCTCTCTTTGGAAAACACTGGGAAAAGCAGCTGTGGCTTCAATGCTCAGATTGGACTCCACAGCTGAGTAAATCATCCCTTGATGACTCTGTTTTCCTGCAGAGGAGGAGAAAGCCCCAGTAAACTGTTCCAGTTGTGGTTCTGGAGAAAAATGTGGGCTCTGGTGGACACCTCTTAAATGGAGGTCAAGCACAAGTTGCCTCATCCTTGAAGGATTTTCTTGACAGAGGTAGCTGGGATAAAGCTGGATATTTTTCCGTAGGGCTGGCTGTGTATCTGAAGAGAACAATTAGTGTTTTACAGGCTGGAGCCACACCAAAGGGATCTAAAACTGGCTGAGACATCTGAAATAAAAATATTCCTCATCAGGGAGGTTGGTGCCTGGGCTCCATGAGTTTGGCCTGCTCTTGTTCCATCCCCTCATTGGTGATTCCGAGTCCTGATAAAATTCCTGTTGCTGGAGCTCTGCATGGCTCAGCCTTGGCTGGCAAGTGCAGGGTGGTGATCAAGAAGCTGTGCTCCGGGAGCTTGGGAAAGCTCAGCCCGTGGAAATGAAATGGGCTTGGATAGAGCTGGGGCTGAGGCAGGGGGTGCCCGGGCATGGCACTGCCAAGGGAATAAAACCTTGGCGAAGAGCTCCCAGCAGGGCAGGGCTGCTGGGCTGGGTGTGAAGGGAATCCACCAAACCATGGGGGACTGCTCCTATTTTGCTTTCCCAAAGGGTGCCAAAAAGTGGAAGCTAGTATAAAAAAGGGGCTAAGAAATGAGAGCAAGAGATTGAAAAGCTCTTAATCTACTGCGTTTCTGAAGGGAAAAAAACCCTAAAATAAATGGAGTGACTCAGTATTTATGCACTGGGATCATTTTGAGAGAGAAAACCTTGGAAACAAAAGGATAAGACAGAGTGAGAATCCGAGCTGGAAGCTAAACCCCAGCACGTTCTGCCTTGGCCAGAGCCCAGCGTTTGTGATGGAAGTGCCATGGAGGATTTGCTGTCCCCTGCTGCTCCTCAAACCAGGCCTGCACGCAAGGGTGCTCGGCCAGGACCCCAGTTTTAGGCTTTGCTGTGGTTTTGGGGTTTTACGAGCCGGGTGAGTGGGGAGATGGGATTGTTGGGGTAGTGCAGGAGGTCAGCACAGATGAGTTCATGGTCCCTTCAGGACTCGCAGCTTTGTGAAGAAATGCAGTTGAAAATCCTCTTGTATTCCATGGGAAGGAAATGTTATTCCTGGAGATTTACAGGAGATTGAGAGTTGGAGCCACAGGACGTTGGCTGGAGTGTCCCACCACGAGGTGCTGGCTCCTGTGGCCCTGGTGTGCTCCTCAGGGAAGTGAGGTCCTTGGAGCTGACGATGCTTGTTACTCTAACAAGTTTTCTCTCTTTAGACTTCACAAAATAATATTTGGAGGGCAGACTGGTCAAGGAAAGCAGTTGGTTGTTAGGTGCTTTGAGATGTGTTTGTATTACAAATTTTTGTAGTTGAGGGCTCTTTGGTGCCCTGAAATTCAATTCATTGCTCTGAAATGAGCAATGGATTTTAAGGAAACTCTTTAAGGAAACTTCTCCTTTTTCCTTTCTGTCTGATTTATCTCCAGACATCTCCATGGGTACCATTCAATTTGTCATGTTCAGAGTTCCATCAGAACAGACAACTCTGAGACAGAGGGTGGTGATAAATCCCCCTCTTAAACCCCATTTATCCACTTGCCAAAATAAATCATTTGGGGAAAGCAAACATTTGACTTTGGGTAGCAAAAAACAGGGAAAAAATATTTCCCTGACCGGTGATCAGTTCTTGTTGTAATCCTGTGCTGGAGGACTGATCCCAGTGATTCTGTGCTCCCTGAAACCCCATTTTCCCCCACCAGGCTGTGCAGTGCCTCTCCTGCCTTTCAGCCCAATTCCATTTTGCTGCTGTCACCCTAAACCTGAGCACATTTAAGGAGCTGTGCTGTGCTGAATTGCTCCCAGGCTGGAGGAAGTGTCTCCAAGAGTAGGTGAAGGCTGTTCTGTTACTGCGTGATCCCTGGGGAAGGGATTGAGGGGTGCTGAGGAGTTGTTGCCTCACCCTGTGGGTGCCGAGCTCGTGGCTTGCACTTTGGGGATGTTCTCACTGGTTTTGTTGTTGTTTGAGCTGGAAAGGAAGCGCCTCTGTGTGAGCAATATCCATCCTGGGCTGGGATTTTTGGGATTCTGCTCTGGCCTTTCTTAGCCACGGGAGGAGCTCTGTGAAGCGGCAGCGCTGCGGGCGGGGGTTCAGAGCCCTTCGAGCTCATCAGCTCCTCCCCAGATCCCTGTGAGCACAGCTGCGGATGGGATGGCTCCAGAGCCATCCCCTGGCCTGGGAGCTGTGAATGTCCCTGAGTGTGGCACCTGAGGACGAGCTCCTGAGCCCTGCAAGGAGCTCAGGATGTCCTGAGAGGAAAATCCTTTTCCCAAGGACAAAGGATTGGTGTTCCAGGAGTGCCCTGTGTCCTTGGAAACACAGCTCTGCTGGCCTGGCAGCATCTCCAGGTTCTGGAAGTTGGGAGAAGCCTCCCCAGGACCATCAGCTCACTTGCAGGAGGGATTTAATCACAAGGCTTATTGGGCTGTGAAGTTCCTTTTGGGGGAAAGCGGTTCCTGGGGGTGTCCCGGAAAACCAAAAAGTATCTGAGGGGTTCCTGGGTTTGCCCTGAGCTGGCTGTGGCCACTGGGGTGGCAGACCAGTGGCCACTCAGGATGGCAGTGCCAGGCTGCCACAGTGGGCTCAGGATGCCCAATTCCAGCCCAGAATGAGGAAAAAGCCCTCAAAAAGCAGTCAGGATGACTGGACTGATAAATGTTGTGGCCACTCAGCTGCAAGATTTGAAAAGCTTTCATGGGAATGGGAGGGAAATTGAAATGGAATCTGGAGTCCCAACTCCCTGGGCCTCAGTGGGAGCCTTGTTGTCCTCGGAGGAGCCGTGCAGACGTTTCTTTTTATCCCAAACAGAGCAATTTCCTGCCCTGCTCCTGTTGCAGTCTGCCTGTGCTTCCCCAGGAGCCCTGCAGCAGCAGGAATGTGGCATCTGTCAACACGTGCTGCAGGAGAAGCACAGGAGCTGAGAGTGGGGCTGAAATCATGTTATTATTTATGTGCTGCTCCCTGAGCCTGGGCAGCTGCAGGAGCAGGGAGGATGTGGGGAACCACCAGGATTTGGGGCTCAGAGGAGGTGGCAAGTGTGGCAGGCTGGGGGCAAAAAGCAAACACCGCTTGTGGAGGCACGAGGTGGATCTGGAATTACTAAAAGGAGAAGATTTCAGCTTGGGGGGATTTGGGAGCTCTCTTACATCTGTTTGTTAATTTGTTCTTTTGGTCAAAACCTTTCTTCCTCCTGTCCTATTCTGCTCCTGCTGCATTCCTGAAGTGGTGGCACCTCTTGGAATCACAGATTGGAGGCCCTGAAGTGTTACTTGAATTTCCAGGCAGTGGATTTGATGCAAGTTTCTGGATTCATTTGTTTAAATATTAAACACTGGGCTAAATCTGAATGAATTCTCCCTCCTGGGTTGGACCTGGGAGTCTCCTGAAGGTTTTGAGGCCATGTGAAATTTTCATCACACCTGATTTATCCAGTGCAGGTTTTGCTGCCAGCATAAAAATCCTTGTCCTGAATCGACTCCTCTCTTGCAGTGCTGAATTTATTGATCAGTTTGTTTAAACCTTGAATATTGGGCTAAATTTGAAACAGTTTCCCCTCCTGGATTCCCCTTCCCTTCAGGGGAGTCTCGTGAAGGTTTTGGACGAGGAATCTCCATCACAATTGATTTATGCCCCCAGGAAAAAAACAAACAAACCTCACAACAAAATGAAACCTTGCCCTGAGTCAGCTCCTGTCTAGTAACACCTGAAAAAAAGGAGACCTTCGGTAATTTGGGCAAGATAAGGGCCTTGATTGGCATCATTCCCCACCCAAATATTGATGCTGCCGGGCAGGGAGGGGAAGGATCTCCTGGAAGGAGCTGAGGATGCCGATTCCATTTGCTCCTGAGAGCAGCTCTGGCTGAGCCCAGGGCTCGGTCTCCCGGAGCTCAGGATGGGTTTGTGCAGAGCCTACAGAACACTGCCCTCTCGTGTGCTCCCAGGGCTGGCAGCTGCAGGCCCTTCCCCGCTCCTCACGGGTTTTGGGGGTGGGTGAGGGATTCAGCCTGACCCGTGCGCACTCCTTGCTATTTGTGTTTTGTTCCTGGCTGTGGCGCGATGGCTCTAAAGGTTTTTTGGGACAGAGGTTTTAAATTATGTAAATGAATGTGCTTTTTTATTATACTTTATAGCTCAATACGCTGATTTTTTTTTTTAATATTCTAATAGCAAAATAGCCTAACAGCTCTATTTTATTTTGGGGTTGAAACTGGCAGAAATTGCTCTGTCTGGCAGCAGCTGAGCTGATGTGCCAGGAACGGGAGGTGTAAGGTACAGATCCCAAAAGACAAAACTCAACATGAATATTTGCATTTCTGCATGGCTTTGGTTGGGGTTTCTCCCATCGTTGTTTGTCGCTGCAGTGGGACTGTTTGAAGTGCTCAGTGAGGTTCAAATCCTTGTTTTGCCAGAGACTTTGCAGGTTCCAAACCTGTGTTTTCCCTCCAGTGCTGCTCTTTGGGCACAACCTCCCAGCCCAGCTACTCCATCATTTCACTGGCTGGGGGATAATAAATCTCAATCCTGATCTCATGGAATCACTGAGGCTGGAAAAGCCCTCCAGGATCGTCCATTCCAAGCCTGCATCCTGGTCCTCGTGGTGTTCTCTCTTCATTTTTTTCTCATGTTTTACTCTTGGCTACCCTTTCTGAGTTTGGTTCTTTCTGCAGGGATTCAGCCGGGTGAGGCTATCCAGCCTGGAGCTTTTATCTGCTCTGGGGACAGATGTTGTTTTATCTGGGTAAATATGCAGAAATGGACTTCCTTCCAGGCCCATATGTGAAATAAAAATGCTGTGGTGCTTTTAGGCTGGTCCTATAATAAATGGACCTACAAATTAATATTCTTTGGAGTTGTAGCAGAATCTATGCTGGGAATTGACTTGATTTGGGGGTGTGTTTTCTGAGCAGATTTTAAAATAATCAATCTGGTAAAACTTGGACTTTTGGATGAGCTTTATAACGCTGCTTTGCTGGTGCCTCCTCCCTGCTTCAGGAGAGTGGATTCTGCCTGATTTTTCCCTGTGATTTGGGAGTGTTTTCCAGAGGGATGCATGGATGGAGTCTGTCCCGAGGTGGAGGAATGCATGTTAAATAAACAGCCAGCTTGGGCCCTGCCTGCCTTGGGTGTGTTTGCTTGATTTTCAGGAAGGAGGATGTGTTTGGAGGAAGGATTTATAATTTGCACTCGGGTTCCCTCTGTGCTTGCTCCAAGGGCTGAGATCCCATGTTTGGATCCAGCCAAGGGAAGTCAGGAGGGGACTGGAATTGCATCAACCAGAGGTGTTGTCCATGTGGATGAGCTTGGAGCCGGGCCCTGCCCAACATCTTTAGCATCTTGCTGTCAGGAGTTGGCCTAGATGACTTTTAATGTCCCTTCCAACCCAAATTATCCCACATTTCTGTGGGATCTGGGTTGTCATTGGTCCCTGTGGCCGGTCCTGTTTTGCTTCCAGCACAATTCCTGGCCAATTCCTGGCTGTGAGGATGGAGATTCCAGGAGTGAACCTCATGGCGGCTCCTCTGCTCACGGCCCCGGTGTGGTGGGGGAAACAACCAGACCTACTTGGATTTTTGGCCAAGATAAGAGGAACAATGGAAATTCCCATTCCAAGGGCTGGGCCCCTCCAACCCTGTGGAAGCTCCAGCCTGGCAGAGGAGCTGAATCCAAACCACCTCCAGGGAATCTGCCGGGTTTTCCCAGAGTGGCTGTGAGTGGGGTCGGAATCCCGGCTGGCTTGGCAAATCTGGGTCAGAAGGGGAAAATGGACCAAAAATATCCCTGGGAGTGGTGGTGCTGTGCCCCAGGGTGATGCTAAGAGAACAAGAGGCTGCTCAGGCAGAGTGGATTGCACCTGGAAATCACTGGGAGAGAATTTTCCTTCTGTTCTTACTCAAGTCAGGGAAAATGACTCGAAGTGCACATTTTTCAGTCCAAGTCCAGCAGCTTCCCATTTTTCTCTTGGAAGCCAGGCAGGAAGATCTCGGGCATTGGCAAACCAGGGTGGGAAGGTGCTGCACCCCTTCTTCTCCTGTGAAGTGATTCCAGAAGTCTTTGTCCTGAGCTTGGTGCTGACTCCAAAGTGGAAAGGCAGCACTAATGCCACTCTCCCGACCAAGGGAGGTGCCAAAATCTTGGGATATTCCATTCTGGGACACCCAGCAGGTGCCACAGGGTGCAGGACTGGGCTCTGATGGTCCAGCCTGGGCTGGGCTGGCCCAGCAGCTGCTGAGGCCTCAGAGCTCTGGACTTCTTGCCTGAATTTCTCATGACAGCAGAATTGTCTCCCTGACATTGTGCCTGCACGCGAAGGCTGCACCAGCAATTCCATGTTCTTATAATCCCCCCGCTCGGATAAAAATCAGATGGGGACAAATGTGCAGCACACAAGGACTAAAGAGTTTTATTACAATATCTTTTTTAATTATCAAGGTGGGGAACCACGTTTTACAAAGTCCAATAAATTGAATTTTATTATGGTTTGTGTGAGGACTTATTTAATAGCAGATTACACCAGAGGCTGACACAATTCCTCTTTCTTTCTCGGAGGTTTATTTGTCTCTTGTTGAACTCTGGGAAAAGGAGCTGGGAGTGGAAGCAGAGGATTGCAGATCTAATCCAAGGGAGGGTTCATGCTCATGGTTTAGATTAGCTCAGTTTAATTCCAGATTGTGTGCACTTGGAGCAGCTGGGAAACCCAGAGCAGGCGGTTGGGCTTTATTAGGAATGAGCTCCTGCTCTTTTCAGTCGGTGCTTTGGGAAGTCCCAAATCCTGAATTATGGCTGTTTTCTTTGGAAGGAGCTCCAGCTCTGCTCCTTGGTGTTGGAACTCCGGGGCTTCTGTGGAGTCTCCTTTCCTGGGCAGGTGTGGAGAGGGGATGGATTTGGTTCCCTAAACTGGGACCTGCTGGATTATCCATGGAATCATGGAATGGTTTGGGTTGGAAGGGGTCTTAAAGCCATCCAGTTCCACCTTCTGCTACCCCAGGCTGCTCCAAACCCCGTCCAACCTGGCCTGGGACAATTCCAGGGATTTGGGGGCAGCCACAGGTTCTCTGGAAATTCCATCCCAGCTTCTCCTCACCCTCACAGAGAAGTTTTCCTTCTCAATATCCCATCTAGTCCTACCCTGGTGAAATCCCAGTGTTCCGTGGGTTTGTGCTTTGTTGGGAATATTTTTGTTAACACTGAGGTTTGTTCAGCTCTGGATGGTGAAAAGTTCCCCTCTTGCATTCCAGGTTTATTATTTGGATTTATTTGGTTTTCTTCCCTGTTTCTGACAGCAGACAGTCTCTGGGAGGGTCAATCTGCACAAAAACCCCTTTCAGTTCTGGGTGCTGCTGCAAATGAAAGTTGTGAGCGGTATTTCAGCTATCAGGTTCTGTGTGTTGAGAAAATGCCAGTTTGAGGGAATTGCACATGGATCCCCTTCCCAAATTTGTGTTTGGAAATGCAACAGACAGAGCCGATCTCTGTGCTGAATAAATGGGAACACGAGTTTCGACTTGCACAGCGAGGTTCCAACGTGATCGCGTTTATATTCCCATTTTAACTCTTAGGGAAACGTTTGGAAATCAAAATCAATCCTATAAACTCACAGAAGACCTTTCTGGCCCCATGGCTGCAGCGAGCACAGACATTTAAGAGATGATTTTCATATGCATGGAGTCATCTTAGAATTCTGGATGGGAACAGTTTGTCTGGGATTCATAATAAATTATTCATCCTTTTATTACCATAATAATCGCTTTTTATGGTTACCCAAGTGAATGCTATTATGAAAGCACAGAAAAATCTATTAATTATTTTCCAGATTTTTGTAGTATCTATTTTTTTCCTCAATTCCAACCCCCAAACAATTCTGGTTTTATTTTTAAATGTTATCAGAAAGCAAAATTATTTTTTTCCAAAGCTAAAAGCCTCTCTGCACACTTGCTTTGTGTATCAGAGCTGGAAGAACAGAAGATCAGCTTATCCAGGGAAAATGCCAGTCTGGAGGCCTCTTCCCTGCTTTTTGGTCCCCATGGATTCCAGGGTGTTTCCTTTAACCTTGTGTAGGTCCATAACTTTTTTATAAAAAAATTGCAAACATGGGGTGGGGTCTTAAAAGTCAGAAATGTTACCTTGTGCCAAGAACAACTGGAAACAGCCTGGAATGGAGGATTTTTCCCCTTTAATAGAAGGAAGGGTTCGTGCTGATTAATAGGAGTCTCTGGGGCCTTAATTTGTCCAAAGTTTAACAGGAATTTTAATTAATTAGTTAAATTTATAAATTCTTGTTCCTAACCTGGCTGTTGGAGGGCTGGACATTTCTTGGTTGGTTTTTCCCAAAATAAATGATTCCTGTGTGGATCAGCAGCTCTCCCAGTGGGATGTTTGTTTCCACGTTTTTGACCAGCCTGGTCTATGGAAGCTCAGCCTCCTCGGGTTGGAATGAGGGGTGTCAGGTCCTTTCCAATCCAAACCACTCCAGGATCTTCTGGAAGTCGCTCTGAGAGCATGGACTGGGTTGTTGCTTTGGGGTTTGTAATAATTCTGGCTTTGGAGTTTTATGGAATGGTGTCGACCCAGGATATTTGGTGGTGTTAGAGGCTGAGGGAGTGTGAAAAGGATGGATAAATTTTGGGTTTTGTGTTTCTTTTGAGGGGCTGAGTCTCATGCAATGCAAAGTTCAAGGCTGCCTGTGATTTTTCTTTGGGTTTGTAAGTGATGTTCAGCCCGTGGAGTACTGAACACCAGGGAACCTTGGAATAATAAAGGGATAAGCTTGGAATTCCTCCACGAGATCACTCTGTTGGTCAGTGTGTGGTGCTGATGACACCAAGGTCATAATTTGGTCCCTGGATGGACCTCACTCAAGGGTTGGACTTGATGATCCCTTCCCTCAGAATATCCAGTGACCTGGAAACAAAGTGGGAATGAGCAACACTTCCAAAGCTTCTAGAAAAGAAGCTGTGTAAGAAAAATCAGAAAAATCAATCTTCTGCTTAAGAAAATCAGTTTTGTGTGTTGGGTCAAATACGGGGACCCAACGAGGTCCCCACGAGGGGAATCCTGCTGTGGGTGTGTCTGCACAGTTCTTGTGTGGCCCCACACATGAGGGAGTTTGAGAGTGGGAAATGATGATAAAAGCCCAGCAGAGCTGGGAGGTTGGGTCCTGGTTCACTCCACCTCCCTGAGCTCCTGCTTGTGTCTCAAGGTGGACCTGAGAGGCTGTGGCTCAGCAGCAGAGCCCAGTGTGTTCCTTAGCCAAGGCACAGCTCTGACCCTGTGGAGAGCAGCATCCTGGATACCTCAGGAAAAATATTCTCCAGGAAACCTTGCCTTTGGAGCTGGTTTTGTTCCGTGCATCCATTTTGCCTCTGGGTGCTGGAGGGGTTGGCAAAGCGTCACCTTGAGGGGCCTGGGTCACCTTGAGGGCCCCAGCCCAGTGCACACCCTTCCCATGGTGTTTCAACCCTTCCCACACCCAGGAAATCCTGTTAAGTGCACTCCAGGCACTTTTATGGTGCTTCCTTCATGGTCCTGCTTCATCCACGGACCAGAAGATCCAGTAGCCCTTTGGACACCTGGTCTTGATGTTGGTTTCTTGTCAGCTGGGACGTGGCACTGGGAGCAGCTGCTGGGAGCTGAATTCTTCCCTGCCAAATGCCAAGGAGCTGCTTCTCCAATTTTTTCCCTGTTCTGAGTTTATTATATTAATGGGGAAGAAGTGCTTAAAGCCCTCAGTGGTTGCTCAATGTAGCCTTTGGCACCACACAAGCAGTGGTGGAAAAAAAGCAAACAGAAGTGTGAAGAGCCCGACAAAACACATGGAAAATATCTTGTATTATATAAATGGGCTCAGTGCCTGTGCCTCGAGTGCTGCCTCTCATTCGAGTAAATTCCTCCCACCAAGGAGGCAGAAAAATCAGGAATTCAGAGGCAGGAGCAATAAAAAGGGGGAGCAGCTGAGTGTTTTGGAGGTGTTTGTGCCCACAGTGGGTTTTTAGAGTGGTTGGAAAGAGTGTAAAGGAAGGAGATGCAATGATTTGGAGGTTCTCTCTGAGAGTACACAATGAAAGAAGTGCTTGATCAGGAAAATCACCACACTGGGTTTTCAGATATTAGGGGTGTTGCAGAATCAGGCTGGCATCATGAGTTCCACAGCCTGCCACTGAGATAAGAGCTAAATGAGGTTACAAAACCTTTGAAAACCCAGAAACTCCCAAAATAAAATGCCAAACAACAGCAAAAAAAAATGCCCCAACAAAAATCCCAACTAAACAACATCCAGGAGTAGAAATCCCAAGGTAATTGGAATGTTTTAGTGGTGAGCATAGCGTTGCTGGGTTAACGGTTTGGTCTGGTGTTCTGAGAGGTCTTCTCCAGCATTAATGACTCAAGATAAACATGGGGATTTATAGCTGAGCTGAAGTGGTTTGGGGTTTTTGTCTGCTGTCCTAATTTGGGGGAGTCTCTCCCTCTCCATGTGGTGGCAGAGGTACTGGTGCTGCACAGGTGAAGATCCTTTCCAAGAGATCTGGTGCTAGCTCTGGTATGTCCAGTAATTTCCAGAAAATTACCTTTGTAATTTCTTCTGTGAGCCAGGGTTTGGGGCTTTTGGGAGTGAAGAACCCTGTGGACTCTCAATGCAACCTCTCCTCTCCATCCTCCAAGGAACATCCTGCCTCTTTTCCACCCCCTCCTATCCATTGTCTGCTTCCATCATCTTTCATCTGCCCTTAATTAACTCTTCCTATTCTGCTGAGCGTACAACGCCCCAAGATTAACCTAAGAGGGAAAGTTCCTGGAGAATTGAAAATCAATTTACAGGTCTTCGTGTACCTGTCAAGGATTGAGTGCCAAGGCTGGAATTCATCCTCTGGTAGCTGATGGTATCGTGTCCACCTAAATCACCTCTCTAGCAGTGCTTGGGATGCGTCAGGCTGAATTCCCTGGCTGCCATCCCATTCCTGGTGGGATAGGGAAGCAGAGGGATTGGAGTCGATGCTGACTCCTCCACGTCTGGCAAAAATCTGGTTGTGGAGCAAGAGGGAAATGCTGGCTGGTCAAAATTCCTGGGTGTCCTCATCCCTAACAACAGCTGAGCTCTGCTGTTTATAAAAAGGATTGAGGGCCTTGAGTTGGGCTTAGTCAGCTGCTGATCCCTGGGAACGAGGAGAGGGGGGTGTTGTTTCTCCATCTAATCACTTGCAGGCCTGTGATTACAACATTTAATGATGATGGCCGAGGTCAGTTTTTAATTAGCTGAGCCACATGATGGGCTCTCGCAGTGCCAGCAAAGCCTTTCCTCACTGATGTCTGGCGTGATGTTCCAGAAGAGCAGCTGTGCCAGTGAAATCCTGGATTTATGGGTTAAATCACGCTGTGTATTTCCCAACCCCGAGCTGTTTTGCTCTGATCTGGATGGGACACGGTGGGTCCAGATTGCAGCGTGCAGCAAGTCCCTGTCTTTGTTCAACATGTTGAGGAGTGAGCAATAAATAGGAAAAATAATACTCCAGAAGTCTTGGGAAGTTGGCAGACGTGGCTGTTACCAGGACTCACATGATGCTGTGGCGCGGTGGAACCGAGCTGTTGCCGATTGAATCACATGTTTTTGTCCTGGTAACAACCAATAACACCCTGCTCCTTCCCAAAAATCCTAAATATAGTCCTGAGAGCCTCCGACCAGGGTGGGTTGGCACCGGGCTCTGCCTTTTCCACAAGCCCCGTGCGAGGGCCGGGAGAGAGCAGGCCCGTGCCAGGAGCAGATGGCAGAGCAGGCTGCACATTCCTGAGTCCCTCAGCTTCTCCCTCTCCCTTTCCCTGCGAGGAGGGCTGGATTCACGCATGGCTTCGCCTCCAGCGCGGATGGAAAGGTGCTGGAAAGGGCAAACAGATGACTTGGGTTTTCCTGGCCCACACGTGGATGATAATGATCCCCACAACTCCCTCCCTGCCGTGGGATGGGGTGGAGGGGCTGATTCCCTCAGGGATGAACCAGCCCCTTCCTTCCGAGCTGAACGCACACATTTGTTTTCCTGAACGTACATCTCGACATGCTCCATGCACGCTCTGACCTTGACCCGGCTTGCATGTCAGCTATAAAATTTTCCATTGATTTCCTGGAGGTCTGGAGCTTTCAGGCGAGGCTGGGTCCCTTTGAGCCATCCAGGTCTGGAGTGTGTTTAGGGGACTTAGGAGGTTTAGCCAAGTCTGAGTTTGCTGAGAGCTCCACACGTGAGCAGAGCTTTCCTTATCGTGCTGCTCTGCCGAGCCAGGGACGCATCCCTGGGGTGCTGCTCCTCAAGCTGAGGCAAATTCTGGGGGGGGTTTTGTCTCCCCTCAAAGTCTGGGGCTGGTCCCTTGTGAAGGCAGAGCTTCCAACCTGTTGCATTGCTCATAAATTCATCAAATTTGGCTCTCAGACATGACTGCTGGGATTATTTTTTGTTTCCCTGTAACGTCACTGTCAAATTACAGTTCTTTGGTATTTTTATATTTAACTCACTTTTGTAAGGTTTTGTAAGGTTTAGCCCAGTTTTTGGTTTTTTTTCCCCTCACTTTTGTCATCAGTTTGAGCCCAGTTTGTGCTTTTACCCCTCACCTTTGTCACCAGGTCTGCTTCTGCCTTCCTTGATGCCATCAGGGCCAGGACCCTCACCAGGAATCCTCCAGCCTTGACCTCAGGCACTGTCCTGCTCTAAAGAGAAAAGAAGGAATCCCCTGAAAACCTTTTTGCTCCCCGCTCTGGCTTGTTCTTGACACCACTGCTCCCATTCCAAAGGAGGGAACTCTCTCCAGTTCCCTCCCGCTCACCTTTGAGCCTTTCGCAGCACCCAAGATTCCCTGTTAGAGAAAACTGGAATATTTGGAGCTTTGTCCCACATCTCTGCTAATTCAGTGCTTGAGGATTTTTCTGCTGAAGTTTTGGTTTATGCAGAGCTGAGTTAAACTAAGGCTGGGCTTTGCCTCGAGGATTAACCTTGTGCTTTATGAAGCTGAGCAGTGTTTTGCCCTCTGAGCCTGGAATGGCAGTTCTGGGGGAGGTTGGAGGGAAGAGCTGTTTGGGTTTCAGGAGCAGCACGGGGCTGAGGTGGGGCTCTGGTTGGGATGAACCCCATCCTCAGGGTGGGAGCTGTTCCTCTTTTCTTCTTGGCACCCAGGAAATAAGAACAGCTGGAAAATCCTCTGGAAAACTCAGAAGTTAACTTGGATAACCCGAGATTTGCTCTGTCACTTTGGCACTGTTTGACAGAGTTGGCACAAGTTTGACTCTTAAAATTCCTCAGGATCCCTGTAAAGACGAGGATGAATCCACTTCCTTGTATTTTTGTCTGGAAAGATGCTTGCTCAATCCAAGTATATCCAGTTCTGCCCTTGGGGAAGAATGAAGAGCTGAATTTGGTGATGTCTGGGTTTTTTCCAGGTCGCTTTGGGTTAAACTTTGCCATTAATGGTTGTTCTGCTGGAAAACTCAGGGCTTGTGCACGGAGATTCAAGGGAAGCGTTAAATCCAGCTGGGGCTGAAACAGGATACGGCTCCCACTGGGAGGTTTCCTTGTGTCTGGACAATGCCAGTGGCTTTCATGAGGATCTCATCTTTTCACCATCTTGACTTCCTTCTCTTATCACTACTGGCTTTACACGCGAATTCCCATCGCCAGGCGAGGGCTTGGAAGCTCTGATCAGAGCCAGATCAATTCCAGCTCTTTCTGAACGTGCCAGTCAGGAAGGCACTGTAGCGTAGCCTGATATGAAATATTTTCAGTGTCCTGCTGTAGGTCCTGCCTTTATAAACAAGAGCCATTCCAGAAGTTTAGCGAGGATTGATAGGATCAGGATGTATTTGCAGGGAGGGCTGGCTCAGACGGAGCAGCTGTAACTCGCCCTCAGTGGGAAGTGGAATCTGCTGCTCTCCCTGTGTGGCTGTGAGAGGAAAGAAGGCCTAAAAATGAGGAGAAACTTCTTGAGTTGAGATGTATTTTCAGAATGAAGTGTTACAAGAGGGATTTGGGATGTTCCAGGGGTGTGCTAAATTAATTCCAGCTTTAATTAAAACCTCTTAATGAGTGCAAGCACATAGTTGGGGTATGAAGTGAAATGGAACACGTGGGATTTTGGGGATAAATCCTTTCCTGCGAGGGTGGGGAGGCCCTGGTAGAGGTTCTCAGGGCAGCTCTAGCTGCCCTGGATCCCTGGGAGTATCCAAGGCCAGGCTGGATGGGGTTTGGATCACCCTGGGACAGTGGAAGTTGTCCCTGCCATGGCAGGGGTGGAATGGGATGAACTTTAACGTCCTTTCCCAAACCATTCCATGACTCCTTCCGTGCTTGGTGAGCTCTGTCCCAGCATCCAGGACCTTGGCATCCAGCTGCTGCAGGACCCTTTGGGCGCCCATCCTGGCCGGAGAAAGCGCTGGAAGGTGTGCTGCGGGCAGCCCCACCTGGACGGGGGCGTTGGAATGACGTTGGAGGACAGGCACTGGAAGAGCTCCATCCCAGGGCATCTTTCCCTGGCCCTCAGTGGGGTCAGCCCCCGAGCTCTGCGGCGCTTCACGGCCTCCCGGTTCCGTGGCGTAATGCCACCACACCCTTTTGGAACAACGCGGGATCCTCGGGGAATGGAGAAGTGGATGGGGCGGGGAGCCCTTGGTGGAGCTCCACACCCACCCTTCAGCTGCTCGGCTGGCCATCCCCGTCCTGGGGAGCACCAGGACTGATCCACTGCTCGGCCCCGCAGCTGGGTCGGAGTTCCAGCACAAACACCCTCCGTGATCCCAGCTGGATGCGAAAGCAGCCGCGCGTTCCATGGGAAGCGGCGATGCCAGAACGGGGAGGTCAAGGCTGTGCAGTGTTTTTCTGGCAGAGGAAAAGCCCGTCGGATGGAAGGCGGTGCCTGGGGAATCTCCAGAGCGGTGGGATGAGCTCCGAGCACGACTGGAGATAATGGGGCTTGGGGAGGGGGTTGAGCCAGGGAATACTGGAGAGAATCCAGTCCCACAATGGCCACCCTTCTTCGGGATGAAGTCATTGGAAGCAGCACAGCCACTTATCCAGAAGGCCAACCTACTTCCAGGAGTTTTGGGATCATGGTTTAAACAGGTTTTTGTGTTCCTAGCCCTCTGTGCCCACTGGTGCCGCCTCATTTCCCCCTCGCAGCAGCTCCAGCTGCTCAAGTTCCCTTTCTTCTTTTATCCGGGAAAAGGCTTTCAGCTCTTCTTTCCTGCAGAATGAGGTGCTCAGAGCTGTCAGCACCACACAATCCATCCCTCCAGGAATATCCAAGGGGATGGAGGCAATGTGTCAGAACATGTGGAAAAATCCCCCGGAGCTTCCAATTGAGGCTGGAATTATTAAGAACACAAAAGCAGAGAAGGCGTTCATGGAACTCTGGAAAACGCCACTGATAAGGATCTTTTCAGGGCTGTTCCAGCTTCTCCCATGAAAAGATGAGCTCAAAGTACCAAGGTTTGGGTCTGGATTTGCAGTTTTCCAGACTCTGGGGGCTTGGAGCTTGGGATAATCTTTTGGCTTCTTGCACAGTGTAAGAGACACCAAAGCTCCAGCAGCAGCAGCAGGAGGCACCTGGAAGCTGCTGGAGATGAGCATGGAGCTGGTCCTCTTTTCCTGGACAAGGGTGGCAAGTGATGGTCACAGCCCCTGGAATGGGCTCTGCTGAGCTTTGGATGAGTTTCGGTTTTGCTCTGCAGACATCTGCAGCTTTTCCTCGTCGTTCCCCTGAACTGGATCCGTTCTGAAGAGCAACAATACATGGAAAATGGAATATTTTGCTTATTAAAGTCACTTGGACAATTGCAGTTCCGAGGTTGGCAACCAGAGCTCGGAGAGGCTGAAGGAGCTGGAGAGTTCATCGTTCCCCTTTTCCAAGAGAAACTTCCACGGGTGCCAGCACTTTTATTTATAATGCTCAAATAAATGGAGTCCATTTAAAGGTATTATTGAGGGAGCAGCACTTCAAATATATCATTTTTATGTTATTAGGCTGCTCGAAGTGAGGTGTCCTACTGCAGGCAGATAATCCATCCCCCTGCCTGGATTCCAGGCTGGAACTTACTGGAAGCTTTGCACCACAAGAATCTGAGCGAAGGGATTATTTTCAAGGGGAGAAAAGGGAGCTTGAGGAAAATAAGGCTGGAAGGCAGAACCTCAAACCACGGTGGAGAAATTTCCTGACAGCAGCTCCACGTCTCGTGACCACCTGATGGCTCCTGAGCTTTTTTGGGATTTCAGCAGATGCCCAAAGGGGAGCTCAGCTGGCTGGGAAGGGTTTGGGGTAGGCTGCACCTGGAGCTGGGGCCGGCTGTCTCTCTTCCTTCATTCCATCCATTCTTTTTTTGCTGCAACTGGGGAAATCCGGAAGGAATCCAGACGGTCCTGAGAGCATCAAATGGTTGTGCTGACCTTTGCAGGCTGCTCGTGGTGCTGCTGTCCCACGCCGGGAGGGATCCGCATCCTGCTGGGGCAGCAAAGGTGCTGCAGGGAGAGCCAGAACAAGCAGCCAGATATTCCAAGGAACAGGAGAGAGGGAAGATGGACTTGGCTGGCAGAGGATCTCGTGTCAGAGCAAGATCCCAGCGTCCAGCTGAATTCCCTGCAGCCAGGAATCCCCAGGGGCTGGTTCTGTGCTGTGGAACCCATGGGATTATTCAGGAACACCAGGGTGGGGCACATGCCCCATGAATTCCTGATAGAAAAGTGGCCCAGGGCTGTGACAGGTGAGCAGGTGTAGGAGAAAGAGGGATAATTCCCTGAAATCTGGATTCAGCCATCGTCAGAACTACCCCAATAACTACTGGAATCTGTCAGGAAAAGCTTGAAAAAAGTGGGAAGAGAACTGATGTTCTGATTTTGTCAGAGAGGAGTTAAACTCCAGCCAAAGGGACGCTACAGAATTAAAGAGAGGAGCAGAACAAGATGGGAATGTGTGGAGTGCAGGGGGGATTGGACAGTCCATTTCATTCCCGAGTCTGGGAGCAGGGGGTCTGAGGAGCTGGTCCTGGTTTTCTTCTGCTCCTGGGTGCAGCCTTGTCCAACTTCCTCCAGCATTTCCACCTCTCTCAGTCCCTCAGAGCTAAGACCAAACCCAAAGGCATTTTAGCCAAAAAGGGATTTTCATATGGAAAGCTTAGGAAGAAACTCCTTTATCTTGAGCTGTGCATCCTGGGGTGAGACTTCCAGGGCTGCAGCAGTTGGACACTGGAGGAGAAAGGGCTTGGGAGAATGGAGGAGGAAAAGTGCCCGGGAGATGGAGGGGGGCTTCCCTGGAGGCTCTGTGTTATTAAAAGAGTCCTTGATGCTATCAAGGAAGTGCCTGGAGGCTGGGGCTGGGATCTGTCATTCCCACTGTGGTGCCCAGGCAGAACAAGAAGCAGAGGAAAGAGAAACTGAGGTGAAGGAGAGGAGGAGGAGGAGGCAGAACCCCAGATTCTGGATCAGGGTCTCCAACCCCACAATTTTCCAGGATTTTTCTTCCAGTTCTGATATCCCTCCATCCTTGTGGCGAGGCTCAACTCCTGTCTGGTGTCTGTAAATTCCAGGCTCAGTGTTCCTGACAGCAAATGTTTGATTCTTAGGGAACATCAGAATCTTGCGGCCGTGCTCGGACGGTTGGAGCGAGATGGGAAGCAGGGGTTTGCAGCTGGGAATAAATGGATTTGGGGATTTCAGGTCAAAGAGCATGGCTGAGAAGCCAAGAGAAATTTATCCACGGAAATCTTTCTGCAAAGGTTTTGACAGAGAGGATTCTTGGAGCTTTTGGGTGAAATCCCCCTTTCCCACAGCAGCCTCCTCAGCAAACCCTGGCTGTGAGCTCAGGGTTAGGACCAGGCTCCCCAATAAAGCTCCAGAGCTCTCTGGTTTTGGTGGAACTCTTTTCCCTGGAGCTGAGGCTGTTTCCAGCTCATTCCCAGAGCAGCTGCTGCCGCAGTGGAAGTTGTTTTCCCTTCCAACGCCGTGCTCTGGGGTTGGAGCAAGGTCCACGTGTGAACTGGGGCTTTGCAGAAGGCATTCCCTGGCTTCAGCCCTCCTGAGGGGAAAGCTGGAGCTTCCCACAGGTCTGGGACCTCCTCCCATTGCTGAATCCCACCACGGGAGCAGGGATGGAGAACGCTGGCAAGCCCCAGAGCTCAAGGCTGTTTGGGATTCAAACCTGAGGACCAGCCTTGGGTTGGGCTTTGGCTGCCTCCAGCTCCTGTGCCCGGGGAATCTGTCCCAAAAGACTGCAGGTTTGGGCCGCTGGTTCCTGGGGGGTTGGAAAAATCTGCCTGTCCCTTCTCCCTGGTGCCCTCCAGGTGAGTCCTCCCAAGGATTTCAGCTGGACATGTGGCATTTCTTCCCTTATTCCTCTCTCCAGGATCTGGGACCTTCTGGGAGTTCAATTTCCCTCGCTGGTGCTGCAGCTCTAGTTGATTCCCCTTAGCCATGTGAAGAATAATGAGTTTTCCATCAGCCCTGGAAGGGCCATGGCTTTTATCCTAAAGTATCCTGAGACTCAGGGTGGCTTTTTCTTTCCATGGGGGATAAAAATAACTGGTTTTCAAGAAGTTTTATGGATTTCTGGTATATCTTAGCGTCTATTCTCTCCTTCTTGTGATAACAGCAGAGCACTCCATTGCATTTTCCTTTTCTCCTTGAGGGTTTGCTGGAATTTCAAGGTTCTGTGGCACCTCCTCTGTCCTGGCCATCTCATCCTCTCTTTTCCTTCCTTGTTTTTTGCCTCAGCGGCTGTAGATTCCCAAAATCCTTGTGAAAGCTTCCCCTGAGTCAAGTGGGAGCATTCACTGAGGACCACATTCCTTAGGGATCGCTGTAATTGATATAAGCATCAACTCCTGGTGCATTTTGTACAGATATTCCTGAGCAAATGGTTAAAATAGGGAGGGAAAGTGAGGGAACAGAAGCTTGCTTTCCCTGTTACTATTTTTATTTTCCTTTAACCGTGTGGTCACAGTAAAAATTCTCCTTCTGGAATCCCAGAGTTTTCTTTCCCTCTCACCCTGATTTAGGGCAAAGGTTTGAGCTCCCCCCCCCCTTCCTCCTGGCTCCTTGGAATGGGGGAAATGAGGAGGTTTCTTAGGAATATTCTGTTCCCTCCCTGTTTTGTGCCAGTTGGCACCTCTGCAGCCCCTCCGCTGCTGCATATTTGGGGATGCAGGAGATTTCTCCTGCTCTTTGAGGTTTGCTGCTGTTTGCTCGAATTTCTGTCAGCGCCTCCGGGCAAAACCACCTGGATTTAATTGGGAAAAGCCAACATGGAGCTGAACTGTCTCTGGTTGTGTTTGCTTGGGAAGCAGCAGCCTCTGCCTCGGGTTTGTCGGGTTCAGCCGTGTTTTGTCTGGGAATCGGAGCAAACAGAATGATTTGGGGTTTTATTTGCATTCTGCACATCCAGCCCCGCGGAGTGCTCCAGGGTGGCATTTTTATCCCCATCCAGCTGTCTGCAGCTGCTTTCCTGCTGCTTGGGCTCCCAGATGTGCTCAGCAGCTGCATCCAGCCCCAGTTGTGGCTCCGTGGAGCTTGCTTGGAGTGTGGCAGGGAGAGGAGAGGAGGAGAGGTGGCAGATGCCAGAGGGGCTTTTTAGGGGTGTTCCCTCCAGGGAAATTCCTGGGGAAATTCCCTCGGGTGGTCTCAGGACTGGCTGGGGAGGGATCCCAGCGCCAGTGGCCCTTTCCCGGGATGGGCACCACCCAACTCCAGACATCCATGGATTTACTGATGTGGGTTGGGGTTGGACCATTAGCTCCCAATGCCATTCCCAGCTCCCAAAGCCTGGAAAAACCCCAAATTTCTGCTCTGCTCAATCACCTTCCACAGGGATCCTGCCCTGAGGTGATTCCTGCCTTAGGGGAGAGGGCATTTGAGTGCTCCTGACTCCTCAGATTCATTGGAGGATGGATATTCCTGATCCAGGCTCCAGGGAATTCAACAAGGAGTGGATTCCCACAAGGACTGCAGCACCTGATTCCAGCCTCCAAACCATCCAGAGCAGCTGGAGGCAGGGAGAAGGGGAGGGGAGGAACAGACATTTCCTTAAGGAAGTGTCGGATCCAGAGCACAGCTCCAGAAGAATTCTTTCTGTGGGATGAGCCCTCAGGAAGCCTGGAGGATTCGTTTAGATTTTGCCCTTGGATCTGAGCTCTTCAGTGGCTCAGCTCCTTCCCTGGAAAAGGTGGATCTGCTGATTCATCCCCATGAGGGCTGAGTACCTGAGAGCACAAAGATCATGGAATCGTGGGATGGTTTGGGTGGGAAGGGACCTTAAATCCCATCCAGCTCCAACCCCAACTCCTTCCACCATCCCAGGCTGCTCCCAGCCCTGTCCAGCCTGGCCTTGGACCCTCCCAGGGATCCAGGGGCAGCCACAGCTGCTCTGGGAAATCCAATCCAGCCCCCCCTCACCCTCCCAGGGAGGATCAAAGGGATGCTTTGGAATAGGAAATTGGCTTTTTTCCATTCTCTAACCCATCTGGGATCTGGGGGTGCTCTGGGTTTTCCCTGGCACTGCTGATCCACACTCCATGTGTCCAGCTGATGGGAAGCAGGAGGTGGAATGACATCATCCCACCCTGCAGGAGTTTAATCCCACTTGACAGGAGCAAACCTTTCCCTTTCCCTTTTGTTTTTCCTTCTTTTTCCCTTTACACAGAATCCTGTCCTTTTCCAGAATGGACAAAGGATGAAACTAGCAGGGAAAATCCTAAAAGGGCCTTGCTGTCACTTCTCCAGCTTTTATTTCCCTCTGGCTTCAGCTCCATCCTTTTCCAGTTGCATCTTCTCTATTCCCTATCTTTGATTAGAAACAGGGCCTTTTCCAAATCATATTTAGGGTTTTAATAACCCTGGATGCATCCTCTGAGCACAAAGAAAGTCCCTGTGGGAAGATCCCAGGTGAATCCTGAGTTCTTGGGAGCCAGATATTCCATGCTGCTGGCTGGGCATGGGGTGAGTGGTGCAAAAAAGATGGAAAAAGGAATTCTCTTCCTTGGAAACTGTCTCTATCATAGGAAAAAAAAAAAAAAAAAAAGGGGGAGAAGCACAGAGCAGCTGTGGCTGCCCCAATCCTGGAGGTGTCCAAGGCCAGGTTGGATGTGGCTTGGAGCAAGCTGGGATAGTAGGAGGTGGGGATGGGATGGGGATGATCCTTAAGGTCCCTTCCAACCCCGAGCATTCCATGGTTCTCTCTGGAGGGAATAACAGTGCGCTTGAGGAAGCTGAGGTGCAGGGGTGTCTGTCCAAAATGTGATTGGGGAAGGGACAATTTTTGTTTTCATGCCAAAAAATGTAAATTATTAAATTCTTGCTATAATCCTGTGAATAATGGATGCAGTGAAATTACCCCCATCAACTTTTAATTAATTTTGATGAGAAAAACAAACCAATTTTTCCGTGGAATATTCTCAGTTTAAAACTGTTTGTTCCTCCTGAGAGTGTCCATAAACCTTCTTATTAAAGCATTCTCAATTCTGGGAAAACTTCCCATTATTCCTTCAGCCTTCCCTTCACCTGGAGCTGGATGTTGTTTGTTGGGAATTTGAATGTGTTTTCTCCCTATCAGCACTGAATGAATAATCCAGGTTTTTCCTGAGCTGCCTAAATGTGGAGCAGGCTCAGGTTTTGTCTTATGGGGCAAATTCCCACCAGGAACGATTGGATCCTGGAACAGGGATCTGATTTCTTTCCGTAGTACCCTGCCAGCCCCAGCACCCCCTGCTTTGGGTCAGGGCTGTTTACGGGCTGCAGCAGAATCTCTCTTTTTTTCCAGACTTCCCTGAGATTCTCTTCCCACCTGGAATTCTGAGCCACAGGAAGGCTGTAAAATGTCTGCTCCTGTAACTCCTGTCAGACCTCCAGGGTTTCTAATGGGACCTCTTCCCCAGTAATTCAAATTTCCACCGCTTGTGGTCACGGTGGGATTTGCCCACAGGACCCGTGAGCTGGTTTTGGTTTTTTTCCTGGGTAAATGGTGCTGCCTTCCCCGTGCTCTTCCCAAATCCTCGGCACAGCCACGGCTCCATCTTTGGGAAATCTTGGTGCTGCTCAGCCCTGTGTGGTTGGGAGCATGAGGATCAGGACTGATGGGCTTAACGGGAGCTGGATCATCCTCCAGGAAACCCAGAGCTCTGGAGCACGTCCACAAAACTCTTGGATACCCCAGAGGTGTCAGCACAGCCCCCAGGCCTTGGCTGTGCTCCCAGAGAAGTGGGAATGGCACGGGCGGGATCGTGGTTGATATTCCGGACACCTCCATCCCAAACCTGTGCAGCCTCTTTGGATTCCAGCCCGGATAGTGCTCCTCTTCTTCTGGATTCCTAAAGAGGGGGAGAAGTTTGCAAGCTCCCAAGTTCAGCGGCGTTTTCTCACCTCCAAAAAATGCCTGGAGTTGAAATGTTGGCGATAAAAGATCTTCAGGGCGTGGGTCCTTCTCCTGAACTCCCTGCTCATCCCAAGGAGCTGTGTCCAAAGAAAAATGTGGAGTTTTGAGCAGGGGAAAAAGAAAAAAAAAAAGGCATTTTGCAAGGAACCAAGCAAGGAGAGGAGCTGCTGCTCTCTTCTTCCAGCTGATCCATTTGTGCAGAGCTCCCAAATATTTCTGAAGGGTACCAACCCAGAAAAGTGGGAAGAGCTCAGCACGTGAACAAAATGGCTCTTTGCTCTGTGTGGTTTTAATCAAACTGGCTTCATTGTGTCTCCAAAACCTATTCCTGCGCACAGAAATGGGATTTTCCCCACAAATTCCGTGCAGAAAAGCCAGGGTTGGTGTCGGGCTGCAGGGCTGGGTGTGGTGGGGCTCAAAGCCTGGCAGGAATTGGCCACTCTGAAATTTTGGCTCTTTTTGACATAATCTAAATCTGGATCCAGGGTAGCATTCCATCTGTGCCTGCTGCCTGGAGCAGGGAGGGAGCACATCTGGCCAGATGTGCTGGAAAAGGATTTGCAGTGCAAGCCCAGCTGTGATGGTCTCGTCGCCTTCGTGGTGGTGACACCCAAAATGTCCCAAAATTCTGCTTAAAAATAGCCCAGGATCTCTCCCCTTCCTGCTGTTATGGCCTGAATCCCAGAAATGGATTTTCAGGGAAGGATTTTCAGTGTGGAACAGGAAGAAATAGGGAGGAAAAAAGAGCATCCTGCGCTTTGTGCTCCACTTTGCTTTAATCATGTGGTGAATGGAACCTCCAAATGTCTCTTTTGGTATCTGGAGGGGACCTTTGCAAGGAAAATGGGAATTTCTGAACTCAGCAGCGTGAGGACTGCTAGGAATCCTGGATAATGGAAATGTGCTGGGTACCAAATAATTCAATTTATCAGTCTCTGAGTAATGTAAGTCGGTGTTCAGTGTAAATCTTTGTCCTGTCACTTTCGCAGATCCGTTCAGACTGCCTTTGAATTTGGCTTTTTCCACTGGATTCACTTGGAAAATGCATTTTCCCAGGTGCCAGACGTCTTTGCGCACGAGGAGCTTTTAAAAATATTTTTTTTCAAGGATAATTCAATATTTTTTGAGTAAGTTGCAGCACTTAAAGCGAAGAATTGAATGGTGGAAGGTGTCCCTGCTCCTGGCAGGGGGTTGGAATGAGCTGAGCTTTGTTCCCTTCCAACCCAAACCGTTCCACGGTTCTGTGGAGGTGAGGTCATAAAACGAGCCTGGACTTTGATCTCGTTACATCTGGCTGGGATCTGCAAATCATGCGGAGGTTAAACTTTTCCAGAGCGGTCCCGAGCCTTGGAGCAAAGGCTGGTGGTGACATTGGGAAGGGAGCAGAGATGGACCTGCCAGGGCTGGGCTTCCTTAAACACCGTGGCGGAGGATTTTAGGATTCCCCGGGGTGGTGTGACCCCAAAT
Organism: Regulus satrapa; assembly: GCA_013396955.1. Classification (NCBI taxonomy): domain Eukaryota; kingdom Metazoa; phylum Chordata; class Aves; order Passeriformes; family Regulidae; genus Regulus; species Regulus satrapa. The sequence continues at coordinate 458,013 of VWZN01013329.1, forward strand.
TGCTGCCCCAGGGGGGTTGGAGGTGACTTTTGGAGCAGGGCCCTGCCCTCACCCCGCTCTCCTCCAGCCCGTCCACGCCACTCAGATGTTCCCCTCCCCTCCTGCCAAATTTCCAGCTGCTGCAGATGAGCGTTGAAGTTGCTCTGAGCTCATGGTCGAGGCAAACAGCTGGCGCTGTTGGAATATAGGTTTGGATGGGGTTCCTTGGGATGGGAATGTCATTAATGCCTTTGCGTGAAATGAAATGAAATTCCTCCCGCGCGCCCCGCTGGATTTCAGCGCTCGCAGTTCAAGGGGAACGGGAAAAACCCCTTTAGTGGAGCTCTCAAAGTTTAGCTCCCACCAGGGGCGAGTCAGTTTGTGACCTGGGCATTCCGAGTGGCTGAAAATCCTCCTGAAATTCCAATTTCCTGCTCTTTATTGCTCGGGGAACATTCAGCCTAACAGGAGTCGGTAGGGAAAAGGCAGAGTTAAGATGATGATGATGGAGCTGCTGGGATTGCAGCTTTTCTGGGAGTTTCCCTCCCTCGTGTGAAAATGAGGCATTTCCTGATGTCTCCTGGGCTGTCAGTGGGCTCTGAGAGCTGGAATGAGTCGGGATAAACCTCGGGATCCCTCCTCTTTGCTGGCCGGGCTTTCCTCACCTTCCAGCGGGGAGCAGTGCAAGGGGAATTGCACCAGGAGAAAAAATCCTCTCCTGGTTAAGGCCAGAAGGTGGAAGCTGGATCCCCCAACTCTTCTTTAACCCTGGGCGTGTTGTTCACCATTCCCAAAATGCTTTCCCTCAAATGCAGGTGCCAGCTCTTGGGTGCATCCCCACAGCTGTGCCCTCAGCAGGGAGAGTCCCAGGTGGGAATTCTGCTGGCAGGATGGGATGTGCCAGGCCTGTAGCAAATATCAGGGTGTGCAGAAAAAAAAAAAAAAAAAAAAAAAA
>VWZN01013329.1:458993-531715 GCA_013396955.1 Regulus satrapa
GGAAAGATGGGGGAAGGAAGGAAAAGCCCACTTGCCTTGTTTTCAGCAGCCCTGGTTGCACTGTCTCTCCTTAGAACATCCTGCTCGGCAGCTGAGCCCTCTCCCCAGAGCTTTTCCACACCCCCTCTCCTTCCTGCAGGAGAACATGGCCCTGCAGATGGAGATTGTTTGCTTTGTGGTCACGGATCCACAGAGAAATTAAAAAGGGAGGTGAAAAAACATCCCAAACTTTTCCTTTTTTTAGGTCTAGGGGTGGAGCCGCTCGGTCTGTTCGTCTTGGGTTTCACCAAACTCCAGGGCTGGGATGGGAGGTGAGCTCCCAGTGTAGGATCCCAGACTGGATTGGGTGGGAAGGAGCCTTAAAGCTCCTCCAGTTCCAACCCCTGCCATGGGTTGTTCCAGGCTGCTCCAAGCCCCGTCCCTTGAACTCTTCCAGGGATGGGGAATTCCCAGCTGTGAGCATCCAGGTATGGGGAAGGAATGTGGGCAGGCAGGGAGGAATTGGGAAATGATTCCAAGGCAGGAGTTGCTCTCCATGACCTTCCCTGTGCAGCTCCCAGGGCTGGCAGTGCTCCTGTGCCCCCGCTGCCTCCAAGGATAACGCACCTGATGAGGATTTTTAGGATGGGGGAGAGCAGGATAAGCAGGAATCATGGTGTGGAGGCTTCCAAACTACACCCAGAGTATCCATTTCCTGCTGAATGAGTGCTCTCCCAGCTCCCCTTGGAGCCTGTTGGTGATCCATGTTTGGATTTGGCGTTCAGGGACCGCAGCACCTGGAGCTGCTGCCTGAACAGCGCTGAGCACCCAGAGGCTCAGGAAAGCTGTGCCAGCCTTGTCCTTCCTTCTCCTCATCCCTCCGGGCACAACCTTCAGCTGTGGAAGGGGATGGGAAGCCCCATCTCTCCATGTGGAAGTGCTCCCTTGGGAATGGGACGAGCTGGGAGCAGCCAGGCAGCGTTTGTGGGGTGACGCAGNGGGATGGGAAGCTCCATCTCTCCACGTGGAAGTGCTCCCTTGGGAATGGGACGAGCTGGGAGCAGCCAGGCAGCGTTTGTGGGGTGACGCAGTTCACGACTGCCCCGCTAATTTTATGGATGCGCTGGAAGTTCAGGACATCCATCGGAGCCGGGGTGGGAAGTGGGCGAGTGGAGACGCTGTCAGGAGCGTGGGGCTCCCTCCAGGACCACCCAGGAACGCTCCATCTTCCGGCAGCTGTAGCTGGAGACTCCCACTGCTGCCAGCGGTGAGGATGAGTGGGCAGGAGGGAGCGATCCCAGGGGCCGGAGCTTCCGCGCGGCCCCTGCTCGCGTCACAGGGATGCTGGCTGGGGAGCAGGAGCAGGGCTGTTGGATAAATAGGGATGGAGGGCGGACACTGCCGTGGGAGCTGCTGCTGAGAGCAGAGGTGCCGCTGCCACGAGCCTGGAGAGGGATCTGGGAGAGCTCTCCAGGGGAATCCCGTGGGATCCCATCGCCAGGAGATGGGATCTCTGGAATGTGGAGGCACTGATCTTCCAGGTGAGGGTCTTTCTGCTGCTTGCTTCCAAGCCCTGCCACTCACGTGGAGCTGGAATTCCTCAGGAGGAGCCTTGGAGTGAGCCCTGGGCTCTTGGGGTGGTTCAGTGGGGAGTTTTCCCTGCCCAGTGCTCTTCCCATCGCCCCCATTGCTCCTAAAGGGGAGGGCTCATCCTCCTTCCTCCCATCCAGGCATCTCCGAGGCCATTCCTGAGGGGAGCAGCAGCGAGGGGGAGTTGGGATGGGATGGGCACTTTGCTGCCTCGGTTCGGTTGGGGTTGGTTTGATTTTGTTTGTTTGATTGTTTGTTTATTTGTTTGTTTGTTTGCTCCGAATGGTTTTCCTCTGGTTCCAGCTGGAGCCTTGCCCCGAGCTCCAGGGGGTGTTTTTGGGGAATCAAAGGACCTTTATGCTGTGAAATGCAAATGTGAGGGTGCCATGCAAGGGAGGCTGAGGGCTTTGTAAATTTATGTATTTTTATTTATAAAAGCCCTTTTATTTCCTTGGAATTCTGTGGCTGTGCTGCTCTAACAAAGTGAGCTCTGATTCAATTTGTGGTTCTTATCCAACCTGCAAACAAGGCTCACTTCTGGAAGTGCTTTAAAACCCATCAATTCCAGCAGGCTTTTCCTCTCAGAACTCATTACAGCATTTTCCTCCTTCCTTTCTTCCTGAGTCCCACACTGTAACTCAAGTATCCTGCCCTGGGATGCATCTCAGAGGTGAAATCCCTGGAATTCTGCATGGGTTTCACCACAGCATTCCTGCTTTGTTGCACTGAATGAGTCTTCTCAAACCCTGGGTTCTTTAGGGATTTTTATTTCAGTTGTTTTAAGTAATTTTACATCTTTCACAACCCTTTTGTCTCCTGGCTTTCCATCTTTTACCTTTGCAGAGGTAAAGTCATGTGCAGTACCATTATTGCTGGAATGGGCTTGAATGCTCATTATGGCTCAAGGAAAACGAGCTGGGTTTTGTCCTCTGATTTATTATTGCACCTGTTGGGGCTTTAAAACGAATTAATAGGGAAAATTCAATAAAAGCTGGAAATCTGGGGCATTATTTTAGTCTGGGGTGTTGTACAGCCTAGAGTGGCTGTGAGGCAGGGCAGGAGCTGTAACTCTGGGGATGAGTTGGAGGAAACCTTCCCTGGGAGGGTGGGGAGACCCTGGAATGGGTTTTCCAGAGCAGCTGTGGCTGCCCTGGGATCCCTGGAAGTGTCTCAGGCCAGGCTGGATGGGGCTGGGAGCAGCCTGGGACAGTGGAAGGTGTCCCTGCCATGACAGAGGATGGAATGGGATGAGTTTTGAACCTTCCAACCCAAACCATCCTGTGTGAGGCCTCTGCACTGGAGACAACTGGTCTGCACTCAGAGCTGCTGGCTGGAACTTGGGAATCGGGAATTTCAGGCTTGAAAACCAAAGCAGACTGGTAAGGGATGGATCCTTGTGGTGGGAGCCGTGGAAAGCTCCTGTTGGGAGCAGTGGGATGCTGAGGAGCAGATGCAGCCAAGATGCTGCTCAGGCCCTCAGACACAGCCACGTCTTCCCAACCCCATTTCCCTCCCCTCTGGCAAGAAGGGCCATTCACTGGAAGGGAGAGATGCCAGGGATCTTCTAGAGGGATGTTGTGTCTGCAGACAGGCTCGGAGTGCAGAGCTTTTCCAGCGAGCTGTTGTTTTCCCACAGTGAGTTTTGTTTTGGTCTCCCTGTTCCTGGTGGCTCGCGAGTTGTTTGCTGGATTTAGCAGCAAGTCCAATAAAATCTGCATGGGTTGGAGAAAGTCTGAGGGATTCTCTCTCCTTGGGAAAAGGCCTGGCTCAGGTTTGGGTGCTATTTTTATCCCTAATGCAAAGGTGCAACTGGAGCGGTGACAGCTCCTCACGTTCCCTGCGTGCCAGGGAAAGGCGTTTGTACAAAATGCTGCTCTCCTGGGCTTTGCCTTTAAGGGGAAATCTTGCACCAGAAAATCCCCCAAAAACTTCTCGGGGCTGGGATGAAATGGCCCAGCCTTGCAGTTCCAAACTCTGCTGGGAAGGGGGGAAGTAGAGCTGGTGACCTCCTGGTTCACCTGGCTGGAGGGAATGGGAAGGAGCTCCAGAGGTGACCCCGGAGTGTGGAATGAGCCCTTTTGAGGCAGGATCCCTCCAAGCACCCATGACTGGAAGTTGCTCAGAGTTGGATTGATCATTTTTGAACTTTGCTTTTTAATCAGAACCCCACAGCCCTGTCCTCCACCCTGACAGGCTGGAGAAGCAGCTCCTTTTTGCTCTACCCGGTGTTTAAATGCCTTTTCCTGTGTGTGGAGAGGAGGATTTTGTCTGGGTTTGGGAGGAAATTTGGAGACCCTTTGCCTGAGGAGATGCTGGAATCCCAAGTCATCTGGAGCATCCCAAGGACTCCATCCCAGCTCTGAGTTATGGGCTGGAGTTACAGCTTGAAGTTCTAGCAGATGGGTTCACCCTGCTCACATCCCAGAGCAATAAACAGAACAAATAATTCACGGATGCACAAAGTCCCCAGGGTCCCCTAAAGCCCTTAATCACTGCCTGGGGCTTTTCTCCCTCCATGCTAATGAGCCTTTCTGTTTTCTGGGGATATTTCTCCTCTGCAAGGGTGCTTTAACTCAAGAATTCCATATTTAAAGTGAGACAGAGTCAGGCTTTGAGGCTGCAGAGCAAGTGCTGCTCCTGTCGCGGAAAATTTCTCGGGAAATCTGAAAGGGATTTTTCTCAGCAGCTGTTTGTGTCTCCAGGGGTGAAATTAGGTGACCTATATTCCATGGAAAGGCTGCAGGACAGGGCTCATCCCAAGGCAGGAATTTCACTCCTGATGAATAATAATCAAATCAAAAAGGAGGAAACCACATCAGACTCTTGATCCCGCTCGGACTCTGCCCGTTCCCAGGAGCCAGCGTGACTAATGGGATTGCTCCAGGGCAAGCTGGATGCTTCACTGGAGTAAAAATAAAATCCAGAAGCCCAGGCTGATGTGTGTGACGTGAGTCATGCTCAGGCTTCTGCAGCTCCAGCCCCACTCTGTGGGATCAGACAGCAGATCCCTGCAGAGCTCCGGGCCAGGGGCAGCAAGGGCACGGAAAGTCCTGAAAAAATAACTGGGAGGTGACCCCGCCATGCTTGGACCCGCTCTGACTCCATGGCTGGAATATTGGGGTGTTATCCAGCTTTTGGCACGGAGTACAGAGGACTGCTGGGCCTCTTTGTGATCCCAGCTCTGGGCTTTTCCAGCTGGGGTTGCTCCTTGCACAGCCACGGGCAGCGTGGGGCTTTCCCACCTTTCCAGGAGGTGCTGGGGCTTGCAGCAAGCTGGGATAGGGAAGGTGTCCCTGTCCAAGGAACAGGAGGAGCTCTGAGGTCTTTTCCTAGCCAAACCATTCCGTGGTGGCTGCTGGAATGGCCAGAGGGATCTGGGGTGACCCAGGCTTTGCAGGGAGTTGTGGAACCGGGCAGTGAGGGTGCGCTGGCAGTGGGAAGGGCTGGGGAGCACTCTTCCCTCTCTCCACGCTCTCCATGAGCAGCAATGGCTGATGGAAACACTGAGGCACCTCCAAGACCTTGGCTCATTCTCCAGAGGTGTCCTGGTTTTGCTCCAGGAAGGATTTCACCCAAAATAGACCCAATCTGGCTCCAAACGGAGCAGGAGCCATCCTGAGCTGGGGCTTTGAAGGCGCTCAGGTCATTTCACACTTGGGGGTGAGAACTGCGCCAAAGAAGGGAAAATATCCCAGATTTCCACCCAAAAGCAGGCAGGAGTTGATATCTTGGACCGTGCTGGGATTGAGTCATTGAGTTTGGCTCCAGGAGAAACTAGCTGGAATCACAATCGGTGCAAACCAAACTGGATGAGGGCACAGGGAAGATGCCAGAAGTTGGAAAAGGTGTTGAGGTTTGAAGGGGTTGGGCTGAATTCCTGCAGGGATGGAGCTCCCCTCCATGAGGGACAGGGGACAGTAACTTTGAGGGGCTGCTCTGGGGTGACACAGTTAAAATGTTTGTAGGGAATACGATTATCCTCCTATTCTTTACACAAAACCAGAAGAAAATCCTCCCAATAACTCCGCTGGGGAAATGTGACTCGGGCTAGATAAAAATGAACTTTAAAAAAAAAAAAACTTCCAGTAGTTTTTGGTTGTATAACACTGAAGGCATCACTTATTTCTTGCCAAACCCCCTGATAAGACCCCTCTGTGTTTTTCCTTTTAATTAAAACGAGGCTTTTTATGTACAAATAAAACATTGGTGCCATATTTTTCTTTTATGGAATATTATGTCATGGCAGGATTTGTGGCTGCTCCAGACACTGAATTCCCAGCGGGAGGGAAGTAAATCTCAAGTGCATTCTCCAGTCGTCCCCTCCACCACTCCTCGCTGATATAAAGAGGCCCAATGCCTGCTCATAAATATTCCCAGCTCTCCAGAGGACCCTGGATGCCTCTGCTGCTTTAATGCTTTGGATTAAGAGTTGCAAGAGGGACATAAATTTAATCTCCTGGCCTACAGAAAGGAAAGGGCTCTCTAAGTTTAAAAATGTTTTTCTTTGCAATAAAACCAGCAGAATTATTGATTGGAGTTCCTGGGACTTGCAGGGTTTGGTTTTTTTGGGTTTATTTTGGGTTTTTTTGGTTTTTTTTTTCTATTTAATTTTATTCCAGTTATAAATGCCCAGGCTCATCTGCTGTTTATTATTATGTGCCAGCATAACCCCAGCCAGGGCTGCTCCCAGCTTTTTGGTGGCATTTGGATTTGTTGTCAGGGAATTGAGTGGAACAGGAAGAAATGTGGGAATGTGGGGGATTTTGTGTGGGTGACACTTAGGGCTGGATCTGCAGCAGAAGGCCTGGAATGATGCAGCTCTTCCTGGTGGCCTTCCCCAGGGAGCGAAAAGAGAAAACCACTGGACAGGAGTGAGAAATCTGTGGGATTCTGGGAATTATTAGGAGATGGAGTCAGCAGCCCTGGGAGTGTTTGTTTATTAGATTAAAGGGAGTTGTGACTCAGTTTTGGGGACATTCAGGAGGTTCCTGTCCAGTTCAAGATGTTCATCCCTCAGTGGGAAATCCTGGGAGTTTGTGGATGTGATTCCTGCAGGTTAATAAGGAAAACCGCCCATTGGAGAGGGGCTGGGGCCAATTCCTGCTGAAACCTGGACTTTGGGATCTCGGGGAGCTCCCTCCGGACCCATGGATTTGTTGCATGATCAGAATTTATTTGATGGGGGTTCCTGCTGTGCCTTGTGGAGGGGGGTGGGATCTGCTGCTGGAATCATCCCGTCCATCCAGAGGAGAACACTCTCCCAAATATTCTAATGCCTGATCTGGGCATTCCTGAGCTTCAGCCAGCTTGCTGGAATGATGTCATTTGTCGAGCTGGCACGAGGAGAGGTCTCCTGACTTGCAACCCTAAACCTCTTTCCACCTGCCTTTCCATCTTGGCAGCACATGGAAAGAAGGAAAATCCATTGTTTCCCATCCTCCTCGATGTTTTGGGGCTGGAATGTGAAGGGTCCTGGTTTCCCTCCCGGGAAAGGTGACCTTGGAGTGTTTCTTGAGGGTTTTTTGGGGTGTCTTTGAGCGTGGCTCCCCTCTGCTGCAGGCAGGGTTTGACTCCTGCCCAGAGGAGCTGCTCTGGCCCCTCTGTCCTTTCTCCATGAGATTTTTCCAAGGGAAAACTCATAAAACACAATTTGTTCCCTGCTCCCCTCACCTCCTGGCTCTCTCCCCAGAACACGTTATTGGATTTTGGTGGAAATGCTCTGGGAGCCCACCAGAGTTTCCAAGGGGTCTCTCACCCTCTCAGCTCCTTGATGCTGCCTGGGCTTCCTCTCCTTGGATTCTTCTCCTGGACTCTTCCTTGCCCAGCTCCTCTTATCCCTGATTTCTTTGCTTTTTCTCTCTCAGCCTCTTCCTCCATCAGGATTTCTGTCACCATCCTCTCCTTTCTCAGTGTTTCCTCCCTCTTTGGAGATTTTCTTTATTCCATTTTCACCTTTTTTTGTTCTTGCCTCTCCAACTTAGGGAAAATCTCTACAAATACCTTTGAAGTTTCATCTTCCTCACTCTGATGGCTGCAGCCAGGATTGGGGCAGTGCCGAGCAAACTTCCCAGAACTTTTCCATAGCTTCCTTTAACCCTAAAGTCCCCCACTGTCTGTCTCCTCATTTAATTATCAATCTTCCCATGATATAGAATCCCGGAATTATTTGGATTGGGAGGGACCTTAAAGCTCATCCAGTCTCATGGGCAGGGACAGCTTCCATTATCCCAGCTTATTCCAACCTGGCCTTGGACACTCCCAGGGATGCAGGGGCAGCCACGGCTGCTCTGGGCTCTGTGCCCATCCCTCCCCACCCTTCCAGCCAAGAATTCCTTCCCAATATCCCACCTATCCCTGCCCTGCTTCTTGGACTGCTTTGTGTTGGCCAAGCTTTGGCCTCCTGGAGCCCTCTCGAAATGAAAATTTTCCTTCCTCGTATGAAAAATCCACATTAATTGTCAAGGAGCTGATAGGATCTAAGGTCAGGGAGAAGCTGGGGGCAAGAGAAGAGTCTACAAGTTTTGGGATTAACATCAGGCAAGGAAAGGGAAAAGGAGAACAATTCCACACTGAACATGTGGTTGCTCTTCTGTCTCGCTGTGCATTGTCAGCCCAGTGATTTACACAGGGTGAAATCCATTCCAGAGCATGAGAGCAGATTCATAAATACAGGATTTTGGACCTGCTTGAACAGATACTTGTCTCTAGGATGCCTCCTAAAGGTGTGGCCTGTGTTTTGTGGATCAGCCACTTTCCAGGAGCAACGTGCTCCATCCCTCACACGGATTTGTGGCATCAGCAATTCCTAAAGCAGCTTCAGAGCAGGGAAAATGTTTGGTTTGGAGTTGGGGTTTTTTTTCTTTCTTTTTTTTTTTTTTTCTGGCTCCCTCCTTTTCAATGTCTATTTTTTAACCTAAAGTACGTTCTTGGCTCGGCCAGGAAAGCCAACCAACTTTTCTTTTTATGATCCTTTATTTGCCAAAGATATTAAAATGTATATATTTATACATATCTATATATTCCTAGAGGAAGTTGCCAAAGCAAACTGTCCTCACTGTGTGTCTGCTCCCGAGTAGCTCTGCCAAGGAGCAGGTCTGGATTTTCCTCCTGATCTAGCCTCCATCTGGGACAGAAGCAAAGGGATGGAAGCACCAAATCCCAAAAGGATTTGGGAACACCAAATCTAGGTGTTCCCAAATTGCTGAACTGGTGCCTTCCCATCTTGTCCTGGGGCAGGGAAAAGAGGGAGTGTGGGATTGGTGTTCACGTTGATGTTCTACCAACACTGCTTGGGAATATCCACAGCTGAGGATTCCGATGAATCCATGCCAAACTTTGGAAAATCTCAGTGGCCAGCACCTCAAACCAGCCCAGGGAGGATGGAGTTCCAGGGGTGAGGGGATGGAGCTCCAGGGATGAGGGGATGGAGCTGCTCCCAGGGATGAGCGGATGGAGCTGCTCCAGTGCTCAGGCGGGTGAGTCACGGCCCCTCTGAATCACATCCCAGATCCATGATTTCATCGCTGGAGGTTCAGGCTGAAAGTGCCCCAAGGAGGGAGATTGATGACCCTGGGAGTCCAGAGGAGTGGGAGTGGGATGTTTCTGGGGAGTGGAGTGAAGCGCCGAGCTGGATGGGGCCCGCACGTATCGGGATGTGCTGATGTCATCGTGTTGACAATGTGTGCTGGAAGGAAAAGCTCCAGGCCGCAATCTCCAGGTTCCTGGAAACTCTGAGGAGGATTTATTGTTCTGTGCTGCTGAATGGGGCTTTGCATCTGCCTCTCCCTGCATTCTCCCCAGGTCTGGATGTGTGGTTTCCGAGGAGCGCGTGGCCGCTCCGTGCAGTTCCAATCCCTGTGGAAGGGGGGAAGGCTGAGATCTTGCAGGAACAAAATCCCCTCCTCAGCAGCCTCCTGAAATCCCCAAGCCCTTCCTGACCCTCCCAATTCCCTGTGCCTGCAACCAGTTAACAAGCCTTTGGAAGCTCATCCTTTTAATTGGTTTTTGGGACTGGCTTCCGCCGCTCGGCTGCTGCTCCTGACGTTTTCCTTGGCTCTTCCTGCTGGGAACACCTTGAGGCAGGCGGAGCACCACGCTCCAGCCTGATGTGTTTTGCAACGAGGATTTCCAAAGAAATCCAGACTGTGAAATCCCATCACTCTGCACCTGCTGTCCAGCCTGGAAGAGGGCTGCACAAGCTGGAACATTCACAGGGAGGTGGGAGCCGAACAGTAAAATCAGGGACAAATATTTCAGTTGATGTGTTTCTTCTGGGATATATTTTCATGACAAAAACTTGATGTGCACTGGTCAAGCCCATGTTTGGGTGGCAGGAATTGTGCTGGACTTAATTTTTGACAAAGACCAGAAGGTTCTTTGCAGTTTTTTCTGGGATCTGAGGGAATTGGAGCAGCCCCATAGTTAACCTTGCTCAAAACTCAGGGATGAGCTCAGAATGAGATACCTGTGGTTTTCCCAAACCTTCCCAAGGGCAGGAATCTGGGATTGCCTCTGTCTCCACTCCATGGACAATTCCAAGAGTTCAATCTCTCTGCCCCAAGACCCTGTTCTGGCCTCTAAAGCAGAAAAGCAATAAACACAAAAGTAATGAAGGTTTGGGGAGCTGTTCTGGGGAGATCTCTCTGGTTTGTGTCAGAGACGGAGAGCTGGGCCTGGGGGTCTGCTTTAAACCTGATACAATCAGAAACAGCCCCAGAAAAAGGCTGGTTAATTAAAGAACTCCTTAGTGCAGCTCAAATAAAAGCCAGCAGCTCAAAGGCAGGGGATCCTGGGAGGAGATAAAGGCACGGGGAGAGGTGGATGCTCCGTGGCCTCGGGCATGAACAAAGCCCAGAGCAAAGCCAGATGTGGGCTGGGCTGGCCCCGCTCCAGATGTGTGTTCTGAACTCTGCCTACCTGGGGCTGCGCTGGGATGCAGCTGGAAGGGCTGCCGGGCCCTGGGGACTGTGGCCAGGATGGGGAGATTTCCAGGGAGATTGGGATCAGAGCGGGCAGTGCCGGGTCAGTTCCTTAGAGAGGGATGAGAGGATAGAGTTTGGTGCTGCTCTTTTCCCTTGGGTGATGCTTCTCCCTCTCTTTCTGTCATTAATTTCTCCTCCAGGACCTGAGGGCTGTGAGGACCTGGGACCTGCAGATCCCAAATCCTGTCCCAGGGATCTCCGCTGATGGATTTGGCCTTGGCTCTGGGTAGTTTAACTTCACAAAAAAACTCTGGAGAAAGAGGGACTGTGCAGCCCTTCCAAACTCGAGGCTTTCCCCTCAATATTTCACATAAGAACTCCCAGTGTTCCCCCTTTATATATTCCTTTACAGTCCTTTAGAATCCCACTACCCCGAGCTTTATCCTGCAGTAACTCCCTCTCCTTTGAATCCAAAGGTTCACAGCACTGCGGCTCTCAGTCAGCTGTGTGAAAACTCCTGTGGTCCTTCCCATCTCTCCTGGCCTTTGGATATTCTGCAGCCTTGCTGGAAAGCAACCCCCAGCTCTTCTACCCTTTGGTCTGGGCAAGATGTGCTCAATTCTGCTCATCCTGAGCTTGCATTTCCTTCCTCACTCTCCATCCCTGAGCCTGAAGTTTTTGGAGCTCCCTCTGGGGAAGGAGAGTTCTTTGTGGAGCGTGAAATGATGGGAAAGCTGAGGAGCTCTGGATAAACCTGGCTGGAGCTGCGGACAGAGCCCAGCAGGTACCAGGCCCCAGCTGCCATTCCCACGTGTGGCACACATGGAGCCGGAGCAGCTGCCAGGGAAAACAGGAGGAAGAGGAGGAGGGTGAAAAAGCTCATTTGGATGTGAAAGCAGAGGAGTTGTGCAGCTCTTCTCCCAAAATAAAAATAGCAGCTCCAAGTGCATTCGGAGGAGTTCTGGCACCGCTCTCCCGTGGATGGGAAGCGCATTAGGAATGGTGCCTGCTCTGGAGCGAGCAGCTGTTGTTGTGTCCACTGGAACCGGGGCAGTGAGCACAGAGCACAACTTCCCTGCTGCCCTGCCTTGCATTTGGGTCTCTCTGGAGTAAATCAGACTCAGGGGAGGGCAGTGCTGTCACTCCGTGTATGCCAGGCCTGGCCTGGCTTCTCCAAGTCCCACGGGTGGTTCTTTGATCTCCAGAAAATGAATCCTCGGCACGGATCTGACCCAACCCCCTGGATTTGAGCTCCTTGCAAGTTGAGATCTGGATGCAAGCTTCCCAGCTGCACCCTCTTGTCCTTGAGCTCGATCAAACCCTGTCTCTGAACCACCCACAGGCTTCGGGAAAAGGGGATTGAGCTCAGCTCAGCAGGGCCTGGAGCCAGCGCTCAGAGCATCCCCGGCTCATCCCTGCTCTCTGTGCTGAGAATGGAGCAGTTGATGGAAACCTGCTGGATTTCCCCAGCATGGGCGCAGCTGGGAGCGTGGACAGGATGGGATCTTACAGGGTTTTGGGTTTGGTTTGTTTGGAGGAGGGAGTGAGCTCCCATCTGGCTCTGGCCGGGTTCGGGAGGAGCTCGCTGCCGGGAGGAGCTGGGGCTGCATCAGCCCCGCTCCCCCAGGACATTGCTGGGAAGGTGCTGTCACAGCAGGGCTGCTCCTGTTCCAGCCTCAGCCCTCTCGGCTCCTCGGGAAAGCTGATGAAGAGTAAGGAAGCCCTAAGGGAGAGAAAAGAGGGAGAAGGAAGGATGGAGCAGAGCAGTGTGGGGGGATTTTATAGAGGAAACAGCACGAAATTCCTGAGCCAACTTTTCCCTACAGTTCCTGCTGAAGTGGGAATCTTCTGCCTTCTCCCACTCCTCTCTTTACAGGGGTGTGCATAAGGCTCAGACTGACCAGGCTGAGTGGGATATTTCTGTGGTGGCTCCAACTGAGAGTGGATCTTGCTGCCTCAGCCCTGAGCTGGGTGGGGGTGATTTTAGTTTCCCCGGGCAGGTCTTCCCACCCAAAACAGGAATATTTTGTTTCCTTGACATTCAAAGGATCTAATCCTCAGTTATAACCTTTTTCTATTCCAGTTCAATCATTAGTTTTGCAAATTTTAGGAGTTTGGGGCAAGTATTTTATTTGATGTCTTTCTTCTGGGATATATTTTCATGATAAAAACTTGATGTGTGCAGGTCAAGCCCATCTTTGGGTGGCAGGAATCATACTGGATTTAATTTTTGGATATTATTCCTCACAGAATGTGCAATCTCTTGAGATCTCCCTTCCCATAGAAGCAGACCTTTGCCAGGTGTGGTGTCTTGTGTTTATTTTGCTGTTAAGTAGAGGAAATTTGGGTGCTGCTTCACCTCTTCTCTGACCCTCCTGGAGCAGCAGCAGTTCTGGGAACAGAGGAAAAGCCTTGGCTTGCAGGGAGCAGAAGTTGGAGCACTTTAATTCCCAGGGTCACGGGTTTGCTGTTTTATGGGAGCCCATGTGCTGCTTTCCCAGCAGATGAAAAGATTTTGCTGTCAGCACTTTGAAAAACACCCAGAACAAACCAACCCCAAGTGGGACTCTGGGTCTGCCTTTGGCATCTCTTGGGGCTTTTTGGGTCAAGCCACCACTGGAAAAATCCCCCAATTCTTTCCACTGGGAAAACCCACAGATTGGGCTGGCAAAGGGAGGACAATGTAGGCAGATGATTAGCCAGGTAGTGGGACCATGCATTTTTAGGGATGCTTCCATGGATCATTTATCCACTTAATCACCCAGTAGGGCAAAATTCCCATCCCCTGCATCTTTCTTTTTTTTAAACTGAATAAAGGAAATAGATCACATGATTTCTCTATTTTCCTCTTAAGAACAAAACTAAACACCATTAAATTGTTTTTATCAAAGTCCTTCTTAAAATGTTTCCACACCACGGCTTGGGAACATTCGGAGGGGATCCAAACCTGGATGTGGTGATGGAGATTTCAGCTGAGCTCAAATCCTGGAGTTTTGTTTTTGCAATCTGCAGAGATTTGGGCAACTTTTTCCAGGATGAGGAGTTTATTTGCCGAGAAATGCAATTCTGGGGTTGACTGCAGCTCTTTACTGAGTTGGCACTGGGAGCTCATCTTTCTGTAAAGGGCAGCTCAGTTTTATTCCTACATTTCCAAAGCTCAGTATTCCAGTTCTTCCATTTCCCAGCAATATTTTATAGCCTCCAAACCTTCCTACAAAGGGCAAGAATGATCAGGAGCACCAAACCAAAACGAAGGGATTGGTCATGCTTTGGGGCTGACCTGAACTTAAAGGATTATTTGGGGTTTTCTTTTGCTGAGCAGAAAAATAAATCCGGAGCTTTTCACTCCGAGTGCAAACATAACCTTCCCTCACCCCTGGAACGAGCCAGGGAATCTCATTGTGGGATTGGCCTGGTTGGGAGTGCAGAGCCAATCTCCACATCCCGGGTGCTTTTGCAGCTTTCTCATCAGGAGGATGAATTAGGATTTAATTAAAGCTTTGATCTCGGGAAGTGGCGCTTCCCAGTCCCTCATTCCCTGTGCCTGCTCCCAGACAAGGCCCTGCCCTTGTCCGTGGTCACTTTATCCTTGAGTGCAACCAGGTTCAATTCTTGTGAATGCCAGGAGGGCAGATTCAGACCTCAATTAACTGGGTAATTAACCCAATTAAAACACTGAGTTAAAGGTCAGGGTGTGCTTTTAGGAACTCATTGCATTTCGGGGCACTTTGAGCTCTTGGAATGCATTCATAAAATTCAGCTTTTTTCCAGCAGGGTGTTGCTGAGGGTTGAAGAGGATCCCTGCCAGGGTCTGGGTAGAGGGGTTGGATGTTCCTGCTCCAGGATATTGACCTGGAACTGACCTGTGCTGCTCTGGAACTGGAAGAGCTATAGAGTAGAATCCCAGGATGGGTTGGGTTGGGCGGGATCTCAAACCTGATCTTGTTCCATGGGCAGGGACATCTTCTACAGAGCAGGCTGTTCCACAAGAACATTTTTGGGCTGATTTGGTCTGGAACAGGCTGGAGCACGGTGCTGGTTCTGTCCCAGTGCTGCCAAAGCCTGGAAGGGGCAGCACGAGCTCCAGTCCCGGGACCTCAGTCCCGGCTGGTGGCACTGGGGAAGCCACCAAGGGTCCCTGCAAGTGCTGACACCCACAGCCTCAGTGCTCTGGGAAGGAAGGGGAATGGAAGGATTGCCTCATTCCTGTCAGCACCTCCCGACGCAGGCAGCGCTGCCGCTCGGAATTTGGAACGCGGGGATCTCATCCCTGGCTGGGCGGGAGCTGGAGCTGAGCTCGTGGTGTCACAGCCTGGGAGTTCCAGCAGGGCTGTGCTGACAAGTGATGGCTCTGCTGGAGCTGCTGACAGATTCCAGGAGAGATCCTGGGGCCAGGTTCTGGTTCTGGATGTATGGAAAGCCAGGCACTCCCATCTCCTCTATCTTCCAGCTCTTTCCCTGCTGCTTTTCATTTTGTTGCCCATTTTTCTTCATTTAGAGACTCCCTTTGGGGGGACGTCTCTCTTCCATCTTCCTCCTGCTCATCCCTCACATTTTCTCTTCCTTGCCTCTCCAGCTTTGCTGTCGGAAGCATATTATCCATGATTTTAATGTTTATTAATGACACATCCGTTATCCTCAAGGTTGATTTCTCTGTGCATCTCCCAAATTCCTGCTGCGGTTGCATCTCCCAGCTTTACGTGTTGTTTTTTGGAGCTGGGGAGCTAAGGGAAGCTGGGGAATATTGCATGGAGGGGGGTGGGGTACCTGTGTGACAAACTTGGAGTTTCCCGGCCTCCTGCCTCTTCTCAAATCCATTCAAGGCAAGATAAATGTCCCCTGTCCTGCCGTCAGATGGATTGGAAATGTGCAAACCTCACTTAAACTGAGAGACAAAACCCCTCCTGGGTTTGCTCAAGTCTCTCCCACGTGTAGAAAGTAAATGTTCAAATTATTCCTGAGGGCAGCTCCCTCGTGTGACGAAGCCACAAAGAGTTTTAGGTGGCTTTAAGGGCAGGAATCAGGGGAGGGCTAGGTTGGATTTTAGGGAAAGGTTCTTCCCCAGGGGGTGGGACAGGCTCCCCAGGAATGGTCACAGCTCTAGGAGCATTTGGAAAACACTCTGAGGGATGCACAGGGTTGTTCAGGTGTCTGTGCAGGGCCACCAGCTGGATTTGGAAGATCCCTGTGGATCCACCTCACTTAACTGCATTTATTTCTGTATAGTTGCAAAAAGGCTCGTGGAAGGGGCTGTGGGTGATCCCCGTCTCCTGTGGAGCTGGAGATGCCTCTGGGGATTAGGGGCACCCACAGTGCAGCCCTGCAGTCGGGATGTGCCTCTGCGGGTGCCCCTTTCCACTCCCAATGTCCGGATGGATGTCTGGGGCAGGGAGGCTCTGCAGACATCAAACCCTTTTTCATATTCCCCTCTCAGGTCAGCTTTGCCTTTCCTTGGATGCAGTGAAAACAAACAGATGTTCCCGGAGAGCCAGGCTGACCTGGAAACCATTAATTAGGGAGTGAGGGAAAGAGGAGAGTGCAGGGTTTGGATTTCCTTTAAGGAGAGCTATTTTTAGGCTCAGGACAAGTTAACAGCAACCTGCTGCTGGGGCCAGTGGGGAAAACGAGGAATAATGGGTTCCTTTCAGAGAGGAACGGTTCCTGGAGTGCTGTGATCCCTGGGATGGGTTGAAGAGAAGTTTAGATATATTAATTTGGAAAAAACAAGTGTGGATGCGTCCCTCACATGTGTGACAAGGTGTCCCTCGCCTTGGTCTGGAAGAATCATAGGATCATGGCATGGTTTGGGTTGGAAGGAAACTCAAATTTCCAATCATTCCACCCCCTGCCATGGCCAGGGAGACTGCTCCAGGTTACTCCAAGCCCCATCCAACCTGGAACTCTTGCAGGGAGCCAGGGGCAGCCACAGCTCCTCTGTGCCAAGGCCTTCCCACCCTCCTTGCAAACCTTCACCTGCTGCAGATCCCAATCCATTTGTGGGATTATTTTTGTGGGATTCTCTCTTCCCACCAGCTAAACCAAGCTTATTTTTGGGCTCTGGGTTGGTGACGTGTTTTGGTGACAGCCTGGTGGATTTCCAGAGCCGTGCCACCTCTCTGCCTCCCTGCAGGGAATGAATCCCAGCCTTGCTTCCCCGCAGCTGCATTCCCGAGGCTTGGCCAGGATGGGAAGCTCGTGGGCTGTGTGAAATGACCCCAGCTCGGTTTGTCCTGTCCTGCTCAGCCCTGGCAGGCCAAAGGCCACACGAGCTGTTCTGGCTCCATCCTGAGCCTCCAAGCACCTGGTTCCAGTTCCTAGAAACCTGAGAGCCGTGGAAGCAGCACATGGAAGGGCAGGGCTGGAGCAGCCCTGGGGAACGTGTGGGAGTCCTGGTGTCGTGTTCAGCTCTGGACCCTCCCCAGCTCCATCCTCGGGAGGGATCTGTGCTGGAGAGCTGGCCAAGGAGCAGTGAGATGAGAGCAGCACAAAGGCAGGAATGCAGAGCAGGCACGGGGGGAATAGTGGGGATGGAGATCCCTGGGCATCCACGGCTTGGGCATGGATTGGCACTGCCCTCTTGAGGTTATCTGTGTTGCCCAGGGGGCTTTTCCAGCCTGAGGATCCAGGGAATTGTGTGGCAGCACTAAGGATGTCCAGGCAGGTGTTAAAGCCTGGCTCTGTGTGCTCACAGATGTTTTCCAGCACAAAGCCAGAGCCTGGGGTAGGTTCCCATCCTCACTGAGGTATTTTTGTGGGAGTTTTTTCTCCTCTCTCCCCTTTCTGGGGGTGGAATGGTTGTGGAGGGAGCAGTGCAGCTCAGGATTCACTGCCACCTCGGCCCTGAGCAGCCCTGGAGTCCCAGCGAGGCAGGGCCCCGAGTGCTGCCGGTCCCTGCTGAAGAGGAGAACTTCAATAACTGTGGCTGACTTCTCTCAAGCATCACATCCCTGCCCCCTCTGGAAATCAATCATCCCTCTGGCAGAGCCTCCCCTCTCCCCCAGCCCAGGCCTGCAAGGCTGGAGTTCCGTGGAATTCAGAAACATTTGTGGGAGCAAGACCTGACTTGCTGCTCTGGGAAGGAGGTGATGGAGGTTTTTGTGCTGCCATGGAAGCACTGTGGGTTCGCCCACATTTGGCCATTGCAGGGACAAAGAATTCCCTTCTGTAGCTTAATCCAGGTCAGGATTAAGGAGGAGAGGGGCTGCTGTGTGTGGGGGGTTGGAAGATGTTTTCCCTTGGAAAGGCTCCTGCCCGTGTGCATGCACTGCACTAGGAGGTGTTTAATCCTGTAAACCTCCCTCTTGTAACGCTGCCATAATCCCATCCCTGCATCACAACAACCCCTGGATCAGCACCCCTGCTGTGCTGGCTGGGGACGGGGAGGCAGCTGAGCCCAGGTTGCACAGGTGAGTGCCTGTGGCAGTGGGACAAGGTGCTCTCAGGTGCTTCTTCTTCCTGCGGAGCCAGGAAAAACTTCAGGGAGGATGGGACTGCAGAGCCCAGGGGGAGAGAGGAGCCGTGCCTTCCGTCCTTACAGCTGTAGGATCATGGAATGGTTTGGGTTGGGAGGAACCTTAAAGATCCTCTCATTCCTGTCCTGCCATGGGGACACCTTCCACTGTCCCAGGCTGCTCCAAACTTGCAGGGATGGGGCAGCCAGAGCTCCTCTGGGCACCCACCCCGTGCCAGTGTTTTACCAGCCTCATAACAAATCTCTGCCTGCTCCAGATCCCAATCCACTCGTGGGATTATTTTTGCGGGATTGAATTTTCTCCCAGCTAAGACTAACTTATTTTGGGACTTCAGCTTGCTTATATTTCTTGGGAGCAAGCTGGCAGATGTCCAGACACTCTCTGCAGGTGAAATACCTGCAGCAGGGCTTAGATCTTGTGTCCAAGTCATTTCTGCTGCTGCAGCATGGGTTTGTTGTTGCATGGAAATGTTGGTGCTACCTCTTGTGAGAGAGGAAAATTCATGGCGTAATCACAGCTGCTGAGCATCAATTGTGTTATTCTGTACGTTCTCTCTCTCTCTTTTTTTTTTTTTTTTTTAATAAAAAATGGGTTGGCTGAATAATGTGAACAATTTGAGCATTTTCTATAGGACTAAATCATAGGGATGTTTGTTTAACCTACAGCAACAGACCCCAAATCTACGGGGTTTAATCTGAACGCATATTTTACATAGGTGAGATGACAAGGTTATTAAAAATGAAGCCATTGTGGATGTAAAGCATAAACAGACACCAGCAGTGAAATCTCTGAGGGGGCTTCTCCTTCCCCTCAGCAGAACCCTCCACCCCTGGAGCCAAAGCTCGCAGAATCATGGAATGGTTTGGGTTTGATCTCTTCAAGATCATGTCCCAGGCTGCTCCAAGCCCTGTCCAACCTCCCTTGGACCCGTCCAGGGATGGGGCAGCCACGGCTGCTCTGGGAATCTGTGCCAGGGCCTCCCCACCCTTATCTGCAGGGAAAAGAAACATGGCCTGGATGCATCAGTGACTCCTCTCTTTGGTGTTTTGGTGGCTTTGGGGGGATGACTCAGATGGAATTTCCTACAAGTACAGGGTTGTCCATGTGGGAATGGATTTGCGGTGAGCCCCAGCAGCAGCTCCAGGCAGGAGCTGTTTTTTAGGTGGGACAACCCCAGCTCTGGAAGCTTTTGGGACAAAGGAGAGATGGAGTTGGCATGCAGGATCAGAGGGAGGATCCGGGGGGATTGATTTATGTTCACCTTTAATCAAACTCCTCAGAGCTCTCAGTGATTTTGAGTCATGTCCATCATCCTGTAAATCAATCAAATCCCAGCAGCTTTGCCTCAAAGCAAGACCCAGCTGCAGCTGAGCAGGAACACGGGCCGGGTGGTGCTGCAGCTCCTCACCTCCCTGTTCCTCACCTTGAGAAACTCAGCAGAGGGACACGGGATGGGTTCCTGAGCCTGTTGGGACTCCCCAGGGTGACCCTGGTCCCTGCAAGTCAGGTTTTCTCCTTTCCCTGTGTTTCTCACCACCCTCTGTGCTGTTAATTCTGAGGATAATCTGTGCTCACACTGCAGGAATGCTCTTGGAGCAAGTCTGGTGTGGGGTTTTGGGGTATGGTGCTCTTGTGGTTCTTCCTGCCTTGGTGCTGATGGAGATTCCCAACCCCTTGGAGAACTGGCTTCACAGTGAAAGACCTTTAAAGGAATTTGAAATACGTGGGATGAGGCAGAGAGGGCTGGGAGAGGGAGGTGCTGCTGCAGAGCCCCAGCCAGCAGCACTGAGGATGGGCTGGAGGATACAGGGAATGTGCCAGGAACACATCCAGGTGCACATCCCAAAATTCAGCTGCTTCTGGCCCTCAGAAGAAAGTGGGAACACCAGGACTTGCCCCTTCCAAGGTGTGTTATTTGTGCTTCCAAAGAATGAAGGAAAGAGAAGTAAATCAGTTGCTGGATTCCAGTTTTACTGGAATAAAAGCAGAACGTGGCATCATCCCGTTAATTAGTAATTTTCTCCTTTAATTAATAATTCATATTCTCCCTCTACCTTCTTTGGAGGAAAATGTTTGGTTTGATGCATCTCTGTTGCGTGTGTGAGAAAAATCTTAGGAGCAGTCCGAGCATTCCTGCAAATCTGGGGGGATTCCTTCTTGCTTCCCATCCCAACAGCAAAACCACTTGGAAAAATGCCCTGTGGCCCCGTGCCCTCTCCGAAGCGCTGTGTGATGACAAGTTCTGAGTCTCAGCCCAAAATCCCAAATAATCCTGCTTCAGTTGGAAGTTCCCTCTTGTCTGTCACTACCTGCCTGTGTAAAAAGTCACTTTCCCTGCATTTTCCAATTCCTATTTAAGCACTCCAGGCTCTCCCTGGAGCTTTCCCTTCTCCCTGCTGAGCATCTCTGTGCTCTCCTCTGGATCTGCTCCAACAGGTGCTTCCCCTTCTCATGCTTAGGAGCCCAGACCCGGACTCAGGATTCGTTTTTTGAGTTTATTTTCCCAACAAGACAACATTTGCATGGCACAGATCCAAACATGGGCCCCGGTGAAAAAAAAAAAAACCTGTGGAAAATTTAAGGTGCCTCTGGTTGGAATTGTCACTGAGCTGATGAGTCAGTGCCACCAAACTGTGATTGTGTCACTGGGGTGGCACCGCAGCTGGTGGGGACAGCTCTGCCCCAGGGCTCCTCCTCAGCTGCCTTGGCACTCATTCCAGAGCATCCTTGGAGCAGGAGGATGAGCGGATCCTCCTTCCCTTCCTGGGGGAAATTCCAGGAGATGGGAAACCAGCAGCTCCCACCCTGCTCTCCCAAACTCCCCGCTTGTCCCTTCTGGAGTTTTTCATCCCTAGGTCAGGAGCTCTGTCGTGCTCCTGGAATATCCGAGAGCTCGTGGAGCCCCCGAGTTGCTGGGTGTTACCAATTGGCCGCTTGTTCTGAGTTCTCCCGGGATTTTTGCCCTAAATTAGGAGGAGGGGAATCCTGCTGATGAGCAGCCGGGGCTGTCCCGGCAGCTTTGCGTGCGGAGCAGCTTGTCCGGAGGCCTTGGCTGCTGCCAGGGAATCCAGAGACTTCCCTGGGGCCCTGGGATTTGCACAACTCCCTCTCCCCCGCCACGGCTGGCTTGGGAAGAGGAGGAGGGAAGAGAAATCCGTGAGGGGAAGGAGTTGTCCCACCCCGTGTCCCTAATCCTGGGTGGTGTTGGGGGCAGGATGTGCCGGAGCGCTGCGTCCCAGCCAGTCCACGTAGCACCTCCAGACATCCCAGGAATGCTCATCCCTGCAAACTGTTGGACGAGGCTCTGAGTGAAGATGTCCCTGCTTGTTTCAGGGCCTGGAAGTTTCCTTTCCAACCCAAATTATTCCATGGTCCACACCTGATGTGGATCCTGTGGTTCGTACCCAAAGTGCTGCTGGGAGGGAAACTCAGAGCCCGAAATCCTCACGGATTTGGGAGCACAGCTGGGCTGAGCGATGCTCAGGGAGCTCCAGACCACTGATCCTGCACAGCAGCTGACTCTGCCTGAGCTGGACTCACATCTGGACACCTGATCCAGGCTTTTTTCTGCTCATCCCATCATCCCTGGGTTCAGCAAAGCAGCCAGCATGGGGTGGGAGGAGAGGGAAATTCTCCCAGGGAGCTGCGACAGCACAGGCCTTGCTCTGGAGGTAACACCTTGTCCTGAGTTTAATGGGAAACATTTGTGGCAATGCTCGGGGAAAAGAGGTGTTTTCAACAAAATCCTGGCCAGGTGCTACTACTTCCATGACATTTGTCAGGATCCCTTTAATTCCCAGAGTAGTTTGGTGGTGGCACAAGCAGCTGACTGGAGCTACAAGAAAGGAGAGTTTGCCCGACGGAAAGCTTGGGTTTTCTCCTGGAGAGAATGAAATGCAACAGAGAAATCTGTTCCCAAATCGCTGATCTCTTCTGGGAAAAGGGATCATTTAAAAGAATTAATTAAATCTTCATTTGTCATCCAAGCACAGCCGTGACATCTGTCAGGGCTTTGATCAGCTCCCACACCTGACTCGCGTGCAGCAGCTCCATTTCCAAACATCCACAGCTGTTTGCTGGAGCTTGGAAGCCGTGCCAAGAGATTGGAAGGTGCTGCCAGGAAAAACTCAAGTTGACGAATGGGAATTACCCTTCCTGGGATGGCTGGGAGTGATTTTAGGAAATCCAAATCTCTCGCTGGTCTCTGGCAAGTCGTTTGTATTTCAGGCAGGATCAGGCAGTCACCTCCCAGTTTCATTTATTTTAGTTCAGTTTATTTGATTTTAGCGGCGCACCCTCAGCTCCGCGTTTTCCTTGAGCAGGTGAGTGGGAATTGTGTCCATATCCTGACGTGTGGGAGCTGCAGCTGGAGCTGAGGGGAGCTGGGAAGGAGGAAATTGCTGTGTGTGGCAGCACTTAATTCCTGTTCCTTCATTTCTCCCGCCCTCCCCGCCTGCAATCCCTCCCTCCCCAACTCCCTGCAAGCGTGGCAGGTCCTTGGAAGTGCTCTGAGGTTTTGTTGGAATGTCACCTCTCAGTGTCACCTCCGTGGCTCCTCACAGAGAGCAAAACCCCTCATGGTTTTCAAGGAAGCCCTGGAGGGCCGTGCTAGGAATGTGGAGAGGTGGGGAAATGGATTTTCCATCTCCATCCTCAGACCCAGGCTGTGCCTTCTCCCTTTTTCCCCTTTTGGCCGTCACTCCCTCGGGATGAGTTGCCTGGCACTGGCTCTCCACATCTGCTGCTGCCAAGAGGAGCTGCCCTGGAGCTGGGTCTGGAATGTCCCAGATCCCTGGAGCTGGGTCTAGAACCCCCCAGATCCCTGGAGCTGGGTCTGGAATGTCCCAGATCCCTGGAGCTGGGTCTAGAACCCCCCAGATCCCTGGAGCTGGGTCTGGAATGCTGATGTGCTCCTCCTGCTAGTGCAAGGCCCTGATTTTTGTTATCATTTTGTGCGCACGCATTTTTAAAAGTCTTTTTTTTTTTTCACTGCATTGAGCACAAGAGCCAAGGAAAGGAAAAGTGCAAGGGAAAGAACAATCAGCAGCGTGGGCTGGAGCCCAGGCAGTTGTCAGCCCTCCCCCCTGCCAGAAAGATTTGGAGATCTCTACAGAAGAAAATGGTCTTTTAATCTGCCCTCAATATCTGGAGAGCGCAGGACATGGAATTGTGATTCTGAAATAACAGAAATGTGGGAAGGGGGCTCCCAAACTTCCCACGGAGCCTCAGTGAGGGCTGGATTTGCATATCAGCAGAGCTGCAGTAGCTGCAGGGAGGATGGGATTTGTCTCTGTGGCATTCTCTGCTCCTGGAGCTGGGGATGGATAGGCCCGGACAGCCAAGGACGAGCGTGCTCCTCTCTCTGTGAATTTTAAAGGATGTGCTACTGGAAGTGTGGAAAACGGCTTTGACTGGAGCTGGAATTCCTCACAGAGCTGCTCAGGGCCCTGTCTGGAATTAGGAAACTCGTGGGTTTTTTCTTTTGTTGAAGAATTAACTCAAAGTCTTTCCCTTTCCTTCAGCCCTGTTGTAGCTGGAGTCTCCAACACTTTCCCTGGTGATATTCCCTGGCTTCTCCTGCCTCATTCCTGGTGCTCCAGGTCTCTGCCCTGGTTCTGTGCATGTTTCAGAACCATAAACATGATGAATCCCTGTTTTTTAGTAAGCTGTTGAATTATTTATGGATCTGCTGGGATGCAGGAGCTGCCAGCTACAGGCACGCAGCCAGCAGGGAATGGGGCCAAACTGGGAAAGGGAAAAGCCTTCCACACTCCGAGCTGAACTCGGGGAACGTCAGGGCTGGGATCCTCAGGTGAACATCCTCCACGAGGTCTGGAGCATCCCTGAGGAGCAGCATCCCGCTCCGGAGCTGTGGAAACGCCAGCGGTGGAAGGGCTGGCCTCGCAGAATTCCACACGCTGTGCAGTGAGATGGATCGAGCTCCTGACCTTTGAAAGTCCAGGAAAAGGCTCGCTGTCTGGGCTGGAGCGTTTTCCAGCTGTTCCCTGTCTGGGGTTGCCACAAGGCGAGGCTGAGCTCTCCGAGGAGGAGCTGGGGCTCCAATGTCAGGGTGACATGTGAGGAGCACGCCTGGGGCTTCGGGACAGCTGGGATGTGGGATTTGGGATCTGGGGCTGGGCGAGGAGCAGGAGGGCTGGGAAAGGCTCGTGTGGATGTGGGCGGTCTGTGCCGGGGGCTGGGCAGTATGGACAGGCTCCAGGCTGGAGGAGCAGCAGGATGAGGATCTGGAGCACGTTCCTCTGGCAGAGCACTTTGGGCAGAACAGCTGCTGCTCCTCCCCACGGGATCAGCCCTTTGGGATCCCTGTCCCATTTGGGATCAGCCCTTTGGGATCCCTGTCCCCTTTGGGATCCCTGTCCCCTTTGGGATCAGCCCTTTGGGATCCCTGTCCCCTTTGGGATCAGCCCTTTGGGATCCCTGTCCCCTTTGGGATCAGCTCTTTGGGATCCCTGTCCCCTTTGGGATCAGCCCTTTGGGATCCCTGTCCCCTTTGGGATCAGCCCTTTGGGGTCACTCGCTGCAGGAACACCCCTTACTGTTGGTTGGTTTTCTTGAAGATCTCCTTGAAAACCTTTTGGGAGAGCGGCTTTGCTCAGCTCCCAGGTGGAGGTGGGAAGGTATTTTGGAATGTGCCGCCAGAGCTGCTCTCAGGGATGGTGTCCAGTGGGGGCTGAGGGCTCCAGGCTCTGCAGTGAATCCACGACCATCCAATTTTGGGGCTGGAGCACTCCTGGCTGGAGTGAGAACGCGCCAGACAAACTCAGGGTGGAATCCACCTCAAAGACACCAAGGGTGGGCACAGGAAGGGTATGCAAAGGGGATTTTCCAGCCAAACCTGGGGTCAGGAGCCAATGGACGCAGGGAATAGCCTGGGAAAGGAGTCTGGGAATGGGAGCTGTAGGTAGGGCTGAATTCTGGGTGCGTTACGGGGATAAAAGTGAACTCAGTTTGAGCTGAGCTCAGCCCCTGCCAAGGGACACGGGGCCAGCTCCAGATGCCTGCCCTGAACCTCCAAACAGTCCCACATTGTTGGGCCCGTGAGTCACCCTTGTGTCAACACCAGGACAAGCCAAGCATATTATTCCTTCAGAGGGAAACGGCTGCAAAAGACAATTCCTGCTTTTTTGAATTCCAATTTCACCTCCAGGTTTGGCTTCCAGCAGCCTTTGCTCGGCAGCAGAACTGTGGGGTTGTGTGAGGGAAAGGGAACCACACCAGACCTGGGGACAAAGCTGCCTTCCTAAAATATCCTCTGATGTCACAGCTCCTGGGTGTGGATTTTTGGAAGAGGGAAAGGACAGACTGGAACTTCTGATGGGAAAAAAATAAACAGAGAGGAGAAGTCTCCCATTGATTTGGTCTCCTGAGGAATTAGGCAGGAATTTTCTTCACATCCCTGCATATTTTTCTGCTTACCTCTCCTGAGGTTGAGGGAAGAATTTTAAGCTTCCCAAAAACTCAGCCCTATTTTTTTGAGGAGCATAAGGAAGAACCAGACTGAGGGTGGGAATCCCAATGGGCAGAGACTTATTGGAAACTCTGGGCAGCTTTAAGGGCTGGGGAGAAATTTCAGAATTAAAATAAATAAAAGCCAGTGCTGGTTGGGGGCTGGCAGGGCAGGAAAACCCTGGACATGATCCACCTGGAAAACATGGCTTTGATCCACCCCTGCAACAGGACTGAGGGCAATAATCCTGGAATGGTTTGGGATGGAAGGGACCTTAAGGATCATCCAGTGCTATCCATGGGCAGGGACACCTTCCATGTCCCAGATGGCTCCAACCTGGCCTTGCACGCTTTCAGGGATGGAGCAGCCACTTCTTCTTCTCTTCCCTAGGGAGCACTTCCTTCCCAATACCCTGTCCCACCCTGCCCTCTGGCCCTGGGAGGCCATTCCCCCTTGTCCTGGCGCTCCATGTTCTTGTCACCCTCTCCAGCTCTCCTGGAGACAGGCACTGGAAGGAGCTCCAAGGTCTCCCTGGAGTCTCCAGGCTGGACAGTTGGTTCGTGCCTGCTCCGTGCACAAACCTCTTCCTGCTCTGATGTTTGCTTGGGAGAAGTGGGTGCACCTGCACCTCCAGTGAGGAGCTCCGAGCTCCTTCCCCCATGGACCCACCTTGGGAAAACGCTCCCAGGCCCTGCTTCCCACCCATGTCCCTGCTCTGGAGCAAGCAGGGTGCTTGGGCCATGGAACACAAGGAAAAGCCCTTCCCGTGGGGCTGGAGCTGCCCGTGGAGGCTCAGGGTTCAGGGCTGGTTGGATTGGAGCTTCCTCCTGCTCCTTTTGGGACAAAGTTCTCCACGCGTCCAAGAGAGGGACTCAGAGGATGCTGGGATGAGATGGAATCAGGATTGGCCATTCCAAGATGTGGATTGTGCCCCGCTGGGGCTTGGGAAGCAGACCTGATGTGACACCTCCAGCATTCCAAACCTCATGGAGCACTTCCCTGCCCCAGCTCTCCTGCCCTGGGAGTCTCCCAAGGTGTTGCTGTGCTCCGTGGGGGAAATCCCACTATTCCTGCTCAGAAATGTCAGGAGATGGTGCTGGGAGAGCTGACAGCTCCTTGCTCATCCAAAGGTGGCCCCACAAAACCGGGGTGAGCGCGGCGCCAGTTCCTTTGGCAGCATCCAAGGGAGTGGGGAATGTTCTCCTGAGGGATGTGAGCTCAGGGCTCCAGCACAAACGGGAAAGAAGACAGGGAGGGTGTTTCAGGGAAGCTGGAATGGCTCTGGGACTCAGGCTGGTGGCGTCTGGATGGGAGGGAATCCATGCCAAGGCCGGGCGGGGAGGGTAAAGTCTTGGTGGCATTAAGAAATTCCATTTAAAATTCATATTTTCTCCTGACCTTTCAGTTTCTGGAAATGCAGACACAATAAACAAACGTGGAAGGGAGGAGCTGGTGCTGGAATATGAGGCTGGAGCAGAGTGGAAAGTGGAAAGCAAACAAGGAAGCAATTAAGGGCACAATGAGGGGAATTAAGCACCGTGCACTTCATTCTGGAGTTATTTATACTCCGAGGCAGAACTAAAAATAAACATAGGATTTCCACAAGGAAAACAAGCTCAGTTCCCCCTTTTAAACAACTTTGTTGAGCCGTGATGGTTATAGATGGAGAAATTCCTTGGATCTCCCTCTCCATGTCCTGGGTTTTGCCTGCAGCAGGGATTTTATAGCTGGGAGTCTGGGATTGCAGAGCTCTGGGAAGGCTCTGCTGAGGCTCCTGCAGCATTCCAGAGAAGGACAAGCACTGCTTTCCAAGTGGAAACTCCACTCTGGAGCTTCTGGATCCCGCCAGGCTCTAAAGAGTAAAGCACCATCCTTGTGACCTTTGGCTTGGAGCCTGGACAGTGGCGGGATCGGCCCAAACCTCCTGGAGGAGGTCCCAGCCTAGCAAAGAGGACTTTGGAGCCCTGGGCTGGTGGAGGGAGTCTGGGAAGAGCAGAATTGTCTCTGGGATACCTGCACCACCTCAGGGATCTCCTCTAGGGCTTCAGTGCTCCTCGTGGGTTTACTGAATTGGAATTATGGGGGGGAAAGTGGCGTTTGGAGGTTGTGGAATACCCACAGAAAAATTTGGCTTTTGAAGTGCATGGAGGTGTGTGAGGACAGCCAGGTGGATTTACCTGCTTGTGGAAATTATCCTGGATGGGATAACAT
Source organism: Regulus satrapa (assembly GCA_013396955.1). Lineage (NCBI taxonomy): Eukaryota > Metazoa > Chordata > Aves > Passeriformes > Regulidae > Regulus > Regulus satrapa. Next base: position 486,635 of record VWZN01013329.1, read on the forward strand.
CAATCCTTCTGCTGAGAGTCCTTCTCATGGGTGCTCCTGGCACAAGGCAGGGCCCCTCCGAGCAGGCAGGAATCCTGGGATGCTCTGGCTTGGCAGGGACCTTCAAAGGCCTCTCTGATGGGCAGGGACACCTTCCTGAGGATCCAGCAGCATTCCCGTCTCCCTGTAATCACTGGGTGGGGGGGAAGGTGTGAGGCCTTCCCAAATCCTGGTTTCCCAACCTCTGGGCTCACAGAAAGGTGGCTCAAGGTGCTTTTCCCACTCCTTGTTCCCGCTCTGTCTGCAGGCACTGCCTGTATCCCTGCTGGGATGGGGACTGTCACCTTAATCCCAGATCATTTCTGGATCCAGCTTTAGCTGTTAAACGCCTGTTTGGGAAGAATTCCCTCCTGGCATGAAGGGTCAGCACTGGTCTGTCCCTTTGGGTAATTCCCTTCGATGTCCACAGACATGGAAAGCTTGGACCCTCCTCCCTGCGGAGCTGCCACGTTCTCCAGGGGACAGTGGGGCTGACAGCGCTCTGCAGATTTCTTCCTCCTGCTCCAGGATTGCTCAGGATCCTTTCGGATCACCCGAAATTCGTGTTATTTGTGGGAACTGTTAATTTGCATAAATCTTGGGAGAATTATGGAAGGGCTCATTAGCGCTAGACATTGTTATTAATTCTCTCCGATGGAGATTGCTGTTGTTTTGTCTGAGGGCAGGACTGTGGTCCCGGGAGGAGAGCAGTTAATGGGGCTGTGGTGGGGCCCGTAAACACTGGAAGTACTCGGGAACGGGAGGGGGATTTGCCTCATTTGCCAATTAGTGAAACGTCTCTGCGCGTATTTCTGGAATGTTTATGCTTTTGCTCTTCTGAGTTTAGATGAAGGATGGGAAACATCCCGGGCCACTTGCTTGGGAGCCATGAGAAGGGAAATGAGGGGGGATAAAAGGATCAAGTGTGTCGAGTGCTACTTGTTCTAAATCATTCACTCTTCGAGTACCCAGACCCTGGATACTTGATCCAGGCACTTCAGTCTCTTATTAATTAATTAATGTATTTATATATTATTAAGATTTTATTTATTTTTTCAATTTTTTATTTATATCATATAGTATATTTATATAATCTTTTAATTAAAAAAAAAAAAATTATTACCTTCCCACTGCTTTTCTCAGGCTGTCACTTTAAAGACAGAGATGTCCCAAAGAAAGAAAGAAAAAAATAATCTCTTGCTTAACAAGTTAAGGGAGGTAGGATTCCAAATCCCAGGTTATCCCTCTGGTTATCCCTGTTATCCCTCTGGACCAATTCAACTCCTGGAACTCCTGCTGGGATTCCCCTGGTAATGTGGTACCCACAATGTGTCTCAGGCCTCTCTCCTACTTGAAGATTTTGGTGTGGGGCTCACTGAGCTTGCGGTCCCCTTGTTGCAGGAAGGTGGGATCCTTCCTAGGGATGGACCAGGAGATGTCCCTTCATCCACAGCCTCCACTGGGGATTCCCAACGTCCCTGTCCTGTGGCAGCTCCCTGGAACCAGCACAGACCCCCTGGACTCACTCAGCTCTCCCTCCTTGAAACACCCCTAGATTTCCACCTAAATGTATTCTGGTTTTTCTCCTCTCCTGCATTGTTGGATTGCCTCGTTTGGGCTGTGAAAAACTCCCAATTGTCTCCAGCTAAGGAATAAAAGGGATGGAATTCCTCCCAGTGGGGATGGAGAGGCACAGGGTGCCCAGAGCAGCTGTGGCTGCCCCTGGACCCCTGGCAGTGCCCCAGGCCAGGCTGGGCAGGGCTGGGAGCAGCCTGGGACAGGGGAAGGTGTCAGGGCTGGAAGTGGATGATCTCTAAGGCCCTTCCAACCCAAACCATTCCATGATTCCATAAAACAAATCATAGCTAGAAAGTCCCTGAGGCGCTGAGGAGCTCTGGGAGCCGGTTTGGCCCTGGACAATGGGAAAATGAGCCCATTTTCCCTGCGTTTCCTTTCTGCTGTCCCAAACATGCATTCACTGAGAATTTTCAGGAATGTGACATTGCCCATGGAGCTGATTCCTTGCTTAAACTGTGGTGGTGATGCACAGGGATGTGGAACAGATTTATTCCTTTCCTCTGGAGTTTGCTGTTGCTTCTTTCCTCAGCTGTGATATTTTCCTTCTGCTCTGTCCCTCAAGTCCTTCCCTCACCAGTCCCGTCCCTGCCCCCTGCTCTGTATTTTTTAAGGCTGGAAAGCCCAGAGAGGTGATTTATTGTCCTGTACAGACAGGATTGCATCTCATTGCCTCCCACTTGGAAGTGATTTTTCCACTCGTCATCCTTGAGCTGTTGCACAACCCCCCTGGCAAAGCCACGGGGCTGGGCAGGGATGAGGGATGTGCTGGGAATTCCTGCCCAGAGCAGCCTTTGGAGCCTCCTGAGGACCGGAATGGGTTTTGTGGGAAAAGAGGGGGAAAGGGGGCTGGGCCAGGGCTGATTATTTCTGTACCATGAGGATTTTGGGGGTTGCTGACATCCTGACCCTCTGTAAAATGCATCCTTTGGGGACAGAGGAGGGAAAATCCACAGGGAACGAGGCACCATTTGGGGGGGAATGCCATCCCAACCAAGCTAAGCCTGAGACCATTTTCCACAATTGCCTCCGTGGGCTCCAGTCACCAACTGGGCCTGTCAGGAATGATTTGAACCCGACCCAAACGCTGTCAGGATCCAAAACTGCGACAGGAACCATGGGAAAAGGCAGGAAAAGGATGCTCTGCCTCTGGCAAGCCCTGCTCCCTGCTGGCTCCTGCTTTGCATTAAGCTGGGACTTACAAAACCAAACAAACAACTCTCCCTGCTGAGGGGAACAGAGAGGAGGGCGCTGGAAGCGGGGCTGTGTCTCGGAGTCGGGGTTTGCAGGGATCACAGTCCATGGCAAAGCCGAGCTGCTCCAACGTGGTTTGTGTTAAATGTTCTTTTCATCCCGTGCAGAAGCCACGGATGTGCAGGGAGCTCATCACACACGCTGGGTTTGTTCCTGGGTTTGGTTGGGTTTTTTTTTCATTTATCACATTTTTTAGAGGTTAGGGGTTTTGGGGTTTGGAAGGAAGGAATTCTTGTGATGGTTAGAGCTGCTTCTTCCATGGAAATTGTCCTAAATCCCACTCAGAAATGCATATGGAAGAATCCAATGCTTGAAAGCAAAGCAAACCCTTTGTAGCAATCCAAGATGAATTTGTAACATTTTTTTAATGAGCTGAAAATTTGTAGGGCAATGATTTCCAGTCACTCAACATTTCTGAGAGAATGATTTCAAGAGGTTGTCAACAAATAGTAGCTCTTGCCTTGGTCCTGCATTCCCAATGGGAATTTGCAGTCCCAAAAGTTTGAGATGTGATTCAGTCCAGGCTTTAATTTTCTGGTGCTTTTTGTGTTTAATATGAGGCATTTCTGGAGTCCCACCACAATTGTTCTCCCATTAGCAGTGAAACCCAACTCCTTGGAAACAGCCAAACGGGGCGATGTGGGATCGGGAATGGGTGTGGGACTGGGAATGGGTGTGGGATCGGGAATGGGTGTGGGATCAGGAATGACTGTGGGATCGGGAATGGACGTGGTGCTGGTTGTTGGTGCTGAGCTCAGGTCAGATTGAGCTTGGTCCCCCCTCAGGTGACACTGAGGGACATCGGGCAGAGTCACGGGGCAGAACTGGAGCAAAACCAGTTTGTAGGTCACCCGGATTTTGGGATCTGGGGAGAGAATGAAGACATGGGGGTGCTGTCTCCATCTCCATTTTGGTGCCTTTGGTGGGATGAGCTGTGTGGACAGCCCAGGTTGGCAGCTCCCTCCCCAGCCCTGCTCTCCAGGATCAACTCCAGCTCATAAATCTCGGGCTCAGCAGGGAGCACTTGTGCCACGAACTAATCAGGGACAGGTTCAAACCCCACACACACCCTCCCCCTCATTTGGGACCCCTCAGGATCCCGAGGAGGGGCAGAAATTCCTTGTAAAGCCAAGGCATGGAGAGGAATTGGTATTTGCCATGGAAATGAGGAATTTGGAAGGTTTGTGTGAGGAAAAGCCTCTTTCCCCTCTCTTCACCTGCCCTGCTGCTGTGTTGATTTCGTGCTGCTCTCCTCCTTTTTTTCCAAAATCCCTTTCCCACCTCTCCTTTCGGATCCATTCTCTTCCATTTACACCGTGTTGTCCTCAGTGCTGCAGCCCTGAGTGTTCAAGGATTTGGGTGGAAAAGGAGTCAGGTCACATTTTTCAGCAAGAAATGGGGATGGTGGGGATGCAGTGGTGTCATTGGGGGATGCAGAGGTGCCAGGCAGAAATTCCTGATTCAGGATTTAGGCAGGTCCCCTAGACCCAGCCTTCTGCCCAGGCCGGTTCTGCTGGGTACATCAGGATTTCTCCAGGGAGCAGAAAGCTCCAGCAGCATTCCTGGGATGCCATCCAGGAGGGATGTGCGGAAGGGCAGAGCTTCAGTGTTTGCCCAGCTTGTGTCAGTGGGGAAAACGCAACAAATTCCTTTAAAAAATGAGATTGAGGAGGGATAAAACGTGCAGCCGGAGCCCCTTCCAGATGTGTGAGGAGGAGGGGCATGCAAATGCCTTAAAATACCATTTAAATACCATTTAAATACCATTTAAATACCATTTGAACACCATTAAATGCTGTTTAAGTTCCTCGTATTCCCCAGTGCTGGGGTTCACCCCAAAAGACCCTTTAACACTTCCACCCAGATGTGTTTGGGTGCTGATGGGTCCCCACTCGTTTGCTTTAAAAGCCAAAACTCACTCACAGCTGCCTGAAAAATCAACAGGGACGTTTTGTAGCAGGAATAATAACGCTGAAGGAAGGAATCCCTGGTGGGTTTTCCCAACCTTTGCTGCTTAATGAAGCAACTGATTGAGCCTGTGGGGTTGAAATAATCCTTTCAAGGACCTTGGAGCCATCCCATTAAGCCAGGGGAAAGATTTTACAGCACAGTTTTTGTTAATGAACCCAGACTTTGTTGTCAGAGGGAGAATTGGGGCTTTCTCTGAACCAAACTGAAGTGCAGGTGAAGAAATTTAATTTCTTGCCCTGCATTTTCAGCTGACACCTCATCATCAATTAAGGTTGTAATGTTTCTTTTTCTGCTTTCCTTATGGACTGAGGGACAATGGAGAGGTTTGTAGGAGGAAAATCCCCCGAGCCCTGTTTAATGCGAAGATAACTCCTCCTGCAGCTCAGGAAATCCCTCAACTGCTGATTTTTTTTTAGGCTGGGGGAGAAAAAAAAAAAAATCGCTGTGTGTTGATGGTATTCTTAAACCCTTCCTCAAAATCTGCCTTTGGCCACTTCCAGGGACAAAAACCGGGGCTGGATGGACCTTGGAAAGTAATTCTCACCCTTGGCGTGGCCAGGGTGCTGCTGTGTGTAATTACTGCTGGGGAAGTGTCGAGGGATGGCTGCACTGAGGGGGTTTTGTTGTCACCATCTCACCCTGCTTCTCTTCCCACCTTTCCTCGCTGCTCCCTGCCTTTTCCTCCGGCTGTGGTTCCTCCAGCCTTTCTCAAGAGGTCAGTCTTGGCTGGCTTTTGTGGGTTTGCTCTCCCACCCTGCACTCCTCAAGGTGGAATTTCTTTCCCCCTGGATACCTGAGCAGGGTCAGCTCATCGTGGAGCACAGCAAATCTTCCCCACATTTCCAGAGGAAGGGTTTCCTACCTGTGTGCCCTTTGATGTCGCTGATCCCCTCCCAAATCCAAGGAAAGGGAATTCAGTGAACAGTTTTGTGTGGAAGGAACTGATTCATATCAGGAACCCCACAGATCTGAGTGGGGGCAAAGCACTGGTGGGATTTGAGTTCCCTGAAAATAAATCCAAAAGCTCTGGACACACTTACACCCTTGGAATACCTGCAGATCTACCTCACTCCTCACCAGAGGTGCCTCTCAAAAATTAGATCTGAGTTCAAAATCCTTCCCTTGCTGTGAAAGCCAAAGAGAAAACTCCCCTTTCCTTAGGTGGGACCAGGATTCCCAGCCTTGCCAAAGTTGCTTTGACCTTGGAGCAGCCAGGGAGTGAGGAAAGCTGCTCCACGGTGACCCAGACAGGCTGTGGGTGAAGCCTGTGAGGAGGGAGCCCCTCGGGAGCAGCTGCATCATCCTCATTCCCACCAAAGCCATTTGGCTCCCGGTCGCCAAAGCCGTGCCAAGCCCCAGTGACCTTTCAGCCTCCTCGCTGCGCTCCGAAGATTTACAGCGGAAAAAAGCTCCTTCTTGTGAGGGAATCTTACTCCTTCCTCCCAGGAGAGCCCCCCAGCCGTGGTGACTCAGCCCTTCAGCATCCCGGTTCCCGGATCCCTCCGGCAGCTCCGGGAGAATCCTGCGCTCCTCGGAGTCGGGCTGATGTCACCCCCGGCTCTGGCTTCCCTCGGCTTCCCAAGCTGCCCAGAGTTCACAGCTTTGATCTCAGCTCTCCGTCACCACTCCTGGCTCGAGCCCCGGCTGGCTCCTTCTGGAATGATGACATTTTAAAAAGGCTTTGGGATGACAGAGGTCCCAACGTCCCGGAGGAGATGGAGGTGAAGCTTGCTGGAAGCTGGGACCTGGCTTTCCAGAAGATCCAAATCACTGCCTGCCTGTTTCAGGCAGAGCCTCAAACCACAGTCAGCATTTGGAATGGGAATTTCCACTTCCAGATATTCTCTACAAGGTATCCTGCAGAGCAAACCCTCGGAGGAGGAATTCTGGGCTTCTGGGATAAGTGGAAAAATATGTACACTGAATATGTTGGGAAGGAGAATACTGCTCCTCAGTAAAAAAGGAGCTGGAAAACAAACTGGAAGATGGGTCTAGGTCCTGAAGGGGAATTTGGGACAGATTTCCAGCACCTCAATCAGGGGCTGATTTTACTTGGGATGAATGGACTGCCAGCTGGGGACCAGTGCACTGGCAATCAGGGAGGCGTTGATCACCTTCGGTTGCTCCATCCCACAGTTGGGACCTTTAGGGTGGAAAGCTGCAGCAGCAGAGCATGTGGGAGCAGAGCTGGGCTTCTCCTTCCCACCAGATCTTTCCTTGATTTGTGCTGTGCCTGTTCAGCCCAGAGGAATTCCAGCACTGGGGTTCTCTGGGCCGTGCTGTTAACGAGGCCACCCCGTTGATCAAACCTCAGCCTGGAACATTATCCCAGACAAATCCCTCCCTCCCCCTGCCCTGACTGAGTGGACAGACCAGAAAATGTCCTCCAGACTCATTTTTTGGGATTCAAATAGAGGTGGAGCAGGGCTGGTGCCAGAGATTGCACAACTCTGCCAGATTCAAACCAGCTCCAGACAAGCAGTGGATGCCTGCTGAGGGCTCGTTAGGGATAATGAATAATTAGGTGTGAAATTTTCAGGAATGGCAACTCCAGGGTTGCAGAAGAGTGTGGGAATGAAGGGAGGAGTGGAGAGGAATCCCATATAGCACCAGTTCAATCCGCAGGCTGGGTTTTCCATGGGAAACTGGCAGTGCTGGCGTAAGGAAAGCAGGTGACTTGGGAAATGCTTGGATTTCCTTCCCTTCCCCTCCAGCCTTCCCCCAGCAGTGCTGGGAAGAGTCACATCCAGCATTTCCTGCTCCCTGGGCTTTGCTAACAGGAAACCTCCGTGCCCAGCTCTTCCAGAGGGATCCGGGAGTGACAGAGGTGGTCACGAGCTGCAGCTTTATTATCAACTTATCTACAAAACATGGCACTGTTCTAACTGGACTCAATGCTCACGAAAACCCACTACCAAAATGGCTGAAGAATGCGCAGTTTCGAGGTCTTTTTATTTACTTTTGTCCAATTAACACTAGAAACGTATATTGTTTTTCTTTCTTTGCCAGTTATAATTTCTTGTCCATTGACATAGCTGAAAACTGTGGCAGATTTCACCCGGATTTCACCGTGCTAATAACCCTGCAGAAAAAAAAAATTGAGTGGATGAAGCAGAAGCAGCAGCACTTTGAGGAAATGCCTTGCTCCCTCCATCTTGACTCCATACTATACCTCCCTAAAACCTAGATTTCTCACCCTAGTGATGCACTACACTAATTTCTATTATCTATTTTACTCTTTTGTGGATTTTGGTTTATCTGTAGATTCTTGGAAGCCTTCTCCATGGGTGAGAGTCAAGAGTCAGTGTTTTCCTGGGGGGCAGGATCCTCCAGAGCAGTCAGAGGAATGCTTCTCTGGCTCTAGGTTCCCACATCTCCCTCTCTGAAGATTTTCCAGAACCATCTGGACACAGCCTGGTGCTCTGGGGTGACCCAGCTCGAGCAGAGAGCCTGGACCAGGTGACCCAGTGTGGTCCTTCCAAACTGGCCCATCCTGGGATCCTGTGATGGTGAAGGGAAGGATGGAGACAGCCTGATCCAGGACAGTTTTCCGTGGCTTTTAGCTGCTCTCAGGGCTGGGAGGAGGGTGTGATCTGCGTCGGCACCTCAGCAGATGCGTGGGGATTACCCCAACAATTCCCTGTGCTCCAGACAGGATAAGAGATTTCAGAGTGCTGCTTCCTAAACCAGCATCCAGGAAGGGATGCTGCTGCTCCATGGGGCTTCTTCCATCACTTCTGCCAGCTACAAGTTGAAGGGAAAACCCAAAATTTCCTCTTTGTTGTAAATCTCACCAGCCTCTAAACTATTTTTGTTGCCTGCACTCATCAGACAACTGTAGGAATCAAAGAGGTTTCACATTTGTTGTTGTTTTTCAGTCTTGGGACTTTTTTCCCTACAATTTATAAAGTCCCTAGAGCCAGTGCATTTGAAATTGCTGAGTGAGGGAATTGTTTAGATCAGCTCCTTGGAGGGACTCTTGTTTTACGTGGAAAATGTGTTGATTTGGGCAGGTGCCAGCCAGGAAATTCCAAAAAGCTGGAGATGGCCTTGTTACAAACAGTTTAACCAACCTCAGATGTCCCTTTGCTATCGGAATAGGGAGCACATGGTCCTGGAAATAATGAGATAATTAGCAAATACACAGCAATTAGACCCTTTGGCTGTCTCTGGGTAGCATTAATCCAGTGGTTCCAGCTGAAATCTCCCAGTTGTCCCCATTTGTCCTGGAATGGGCGTTTTCCCTGTCAAGATCCGAGGTTAGGTTTTGCATCTCATGCGTGTCACGCTTGAATCCTGCACTTTCCTCCTGAGGAAAGGCTGGATGAGAGGCTGAGGCAAAACAGGGATGGCCTGAGGCACAAGGAGCTGGCAGGAGGAAATGGGACACGGCTGGAAAAGTGGGAGAGACAAGTGCCCATCCAAGGAGAGCTGCACTTCTCTCTTCCCTTGCCTGACCCCCATCCTGCTGCTTCATTCCTGGAGCCTGAAAGCCTAGGGAAGAAAGAATCAGGGCAGGAAAATCTCAGGAAAACTCCCAACTCCCAAAGCAGGGAACCTGGAGTTGTGTTTTCCATCTCTGCTTTGGTGTTCCAGTAGTTGTGACCCCACTTAAGGAGGAGATTGCTGGGAGCTCTCATGGGTTGGAAAGAAATCAGGTCACTTGTCCCTGTGCCAAAAGATGGATCCAGAAATGCCACTCTGGGCATCCAGCTATGGGAATACCATCCCAGTTTTTCATTCTTGTTTCTGGGCTTCCATTCCTGGGGCTGGGATCAAGACATGGACACTGGATGTGTGTGTTTTCCTGTTGGAGGGAGGAGGAGGAGGGAGAACGGCGTCCAAAGGAGGCGCCTTCAGAGTCACGAGGATTGGGAAAGGTGTTTTACCACCTTCCATGGTGGTGGGAAGGACTGGAGGTGTCAGGGATGTCCCCCATCCCATAGCTTGATGCCGAGATCTTGGGGTGGAATTATCTGGGGTCTGGAGGGGATTCCTGCAGCATTCTGCGCTTCAGGATCTCCAGCCTTGGGGCATCCATCAGTCTTGGAGCCCAGACTGCATTCCCTCAGCCTGGGAGGGAACGATGAGCCACGCACTTGAACAACTTCAGCCCTTTCCAGTGAGCTCCAGCATCACTGCTCAACCTCGAGCCTTCTGGGGACTTTGAAGGCATTTTTAGCTGCCAAGGGGAAGGGAGGGAGAGAGAAATTCCAGGAGGTTGGAGTGGCATCCCCGGCACAATGGGAACTTTTCTTAGCAATTTTCCACTGTGCTGCAAATGGCAAAGATCATGGATATATTTTGCATGTCTCAGACCGTCCTGCGGAATTAACTTCCCCCGCGTTGGGGTAATAATTTTCACATCGCAATAGTTGCAGCGCTGGGAGAGGATCTAAAAAAATCTACAGCTGAGGAGAGATGTGTGTTCTCACCTGATGCTCAACCTGAAAAAACCCCAGGCTTAAGAAACCTGATCTGCGTGGGATCAAGAGGAGGTGGGCAGTGCCTGTGCTCCCAGGCTGATTGCACTGCTCAGTGGAACCACGTGCATTCCTGGCTGGAGTGACAATCAGGACGTGCCTTGCTCTGGGATAAGTCAGGATTGGACCAGACTTAGGCTTGGCTCCGCGGAGGATGTGCAGCTCTTGACAGCCTGAAAGCAATTAGCCCAAGAGGACAAAGCAGAACCAACTGGGAGTCGTTTGCAGCTTCCAGGCCCATTGGATCGGGCTCTCCTTGACTCTGGGCCATGGCCCTGCTGGGGTTTTTCCCCCCAGTTTGAGATTTTGCCCAGTGCTTGCTGCAGGGAGAGTTGTGTCTGGGTTTGGATGGAGCTGCCGTGGGTGTCTTCCCCGCCGTGGGACCTGGAGCAGTCCCCAGAGCACTGGCTGAGGGCAGGACGGAGGCTCAGAGGGTTCTGCCTCTCCTTGTCTTCACAGAAGGTGGGGTTGGTCCCTTCTCCCACGGAACAAGGGCTCTGTGAAGGTACTCAAGCTCTAGGATGAGCTTCCTTGGGATTGCAAACTGAGCAAGAGTAGTTTTAGATGGAATATTGGGAAGGAATCCTTCTCTGGGAGGGTGGGGAGGCCCTGGCACAGGTTGAGAAGCTGTCCCTGGATCCCTGGAAGTGTCCAAGGCCAGGTTGGATGGAGCTTGGAGCACCTCGGGATAGTGGAAAGTGTCCCTGCCCACTTGGAACAAGATGATCCAACCCAAACCATTCCATGTTTCCATGATTCAGTACAGACCAGGTGCTGTGAGAGTGAACCACCTCCCTGCCCTCTGCTCTGCTGGCCCCAAAGCCCATCCCTGATGCACAAGCCCCAGGGAAAAGGCACATTCCCAACAGCGGGAAGGTGGGAATGGCATTCGGGCTGCAGAGCATCTGTTTGTCCCTTCTGCTCCCAGAAAAGTCCTTCACATTCCTGACATCTGGACAACAAATGGGCCCTCCTGTGGGAGCTCAGGTTTGACCTCTGCTCCTTTTGTTGAAGAACAAATCAAAGACAAACGTGGAACATTTGCTCTGGGAACCTCTGTCAGCGCCTCAGAGAGGTTGGGAGCTCGGCTGTCCTGCTCCTGTCACGGATTTATGGAGGTGTGGATAGAAATGCACGGTCTGGAGTCCATTCCTTGTGTTTGGCTGAGACTGGGGAAGGCAGAGGCTCTCTTTGACGCAGGGGAGTTGAGGGTGTTGTCGTTTTTGTCCCGTGGGGTTTGGTGTTAGTGGACCGGTGAGTCCCACTCCGCGCCAGGACAACGCACTCCATGGGCACCCCTGGGACCTGCCAGGGCTCCCTGGGGTCATGGCTTGAGTTGCTGAGTTGATGGAGATTGATCAAATGGCACAATTAATGGTATTTATTCAATAATTGGGTGGTTTATCCTCCTCTTGCCTTGCACCCACAGGGCTGCTGCTGAGCTCTGCACAAACTCCTGCCTAGGCAAGGCCTGGCTCCAGCATTTTCTTTGGATTATGGATTTGGATGGGCCAGTTTCACTTTTTTGGGTTTGTCCATGGTTTTCTTCCAGCTCCCATTGGCTCTTCCAGACAGGCCTGGGGGCTTTCCTTTTGTGCCAACAAATGGAGCTTTGACAGTCAACCAAAACAACCCCCATCCCTCCATCTCCTGTCACTCCTGGAAAATTAAGGAACGTCTCTTCTCTTTTTTTTTGTTATTATTTGTGGCATGGCTTTGGTTTAGAACACAAAGCCTGGTCTGCATCCTGCATCCTCCAACGCTGTCCTGGATTTTGGCAGCAGATCTGGTGGCAGATGGTCCCAAGCAGATGGGTTTAGTTAGGGCAGGCTCAGTGGCAGATCCCCAGGATGCCCAATCCCTGCCTCCCTCCCTCCTCTCTTGGGTCATCAATGAAGCCATTGAGAGAACCTTTAATAAATAAGCAACAAAAAGGCATTTTTGGACAGAAAGTGGGATGGAAAATGACTCATAGGAAAACAGGGATAAAGTCCACTCTAGGATCAGGCATTCCATGTGTCGTGTCGTGTTTCTTGGCTCCAGGAATGCTGTGGTTTTTCTCTCAGGGTGATGCCAGTGTGGAATGATGTCACTGTGGAGTATTTGGTCAGGAGGAGCTGATGGAGGCTGGTGGTTGCTCACAAATATAGGTCTTTCAGCATTTGGAAAATCCGTGGCCAGCGCTTTTTGGGAAGCTCCAGGCAATTATTGCCATCAGTGTTTCCAGCCTGGTTGGATGCCATGAAAACTGCTGGAATCATGCTTGCTCTCCTCCTTCATTTTTGTGGGACCTAATTTTTCCCCTTGGCACGGGGTGCAGACAAACTGGACAGGATCCTTTGTGCTGGTTTAGCCCTACCAAAGGATGGATCCAGTCCTGTGAATTTTAATGGGAAAAGGGTCATTTCCAGGGACACTGGCACTTGTCAGAGACTATTCTGCAAAGTTAAGGAGATTCCTGAGGGGGATGGTGCCCGCTTTCTCTTTCCTTGTATCCTCTGATCCTTGTTTTCAACACCATAATCCCTTAACCCACTGCTGTATCCATTTTTTCAGGTGGTGCTTCCTTCCCATAATTAATGGGAGCTGATCATTAGAAAGGGGGAATTTTAAAACCCTTTTACAGTTCCGTTTCCAGCCTCTGTGTGCAAAGAATTCTCCATTGTGATGATCCGAGCTCTAAGAATTACAATTCTGTGATCCCGTTGGGTTGCATCCCTTCTCTCTTTCTGGCTGATGCCTTAGGTAAAATACAAATACAAACCCATAGAACGTATTTATGAACTTTACAAATAAATTATTGGAGAATCCTGGAATGGTTTGGGCTGGAAGGGACCTTAAGTCTCATCCCATTCCACCCCCTGCCATGGCTCTCCTGGGCTGCTGTTACCACACAGATCTGGATTGGTGGGAAAAGGAGGGAAGAGCCACCAGCTGGGTTCATTTCCAGATTTCCAGGGGCTCCGGTGCTGGGATGAGCTGCTGCACTCCCGGCACGGGGCAGCATCCAGGCGGTTCAGGAATAGCTGGGAAAAGCCCTTCTGGCCACATCCCATCACGGGAATGGCATGTGCCATTCCTTCCATCCAGGTATTCTTCACGGGCTCGTTGACCTGGAACTAAGCTCCTGGAAAAGCTGGGATTCCAGCCTGGCTGACTCTGGGCAGGGAGCGATGAGGCTCCAGGGCAAGGGGCAGAGGCACGGGGGGAGCCAGCTTGCCATTCCCAGAGATGTTTTTGGGGGATTAAGGAGGGAATGATCGCTCTCCAGGCCTGTCTCAAGGTTGAGGAATTACCTGGAGGGGCCACTGGAATCTGCTTTTGGATGACTGGAGATTTTTTCCTATCTGCAGTGACAGGAGGCGAGTCCAGCGGGCTGGAAATGGCCCCGGAGCTGTCAGAGAAACGATGGCAGCTCCCCGTGGCTCCATGGAAAGCTGATCCACGGCTGGCTGCACTGGGAGCTGGGACCAGGCTTCCATGGGGAGCCTGGGGACTCAAACTCTGGCCTCCACCACCTGTGTTTGGAGAGGAACAGAGAAGGAGGAGGAGGAATTAGTGGAAATTCCTGCCTTTCCTGAGGCTCAGGATCTCCAGGAATGCCCACATGTGGCACAGGGAAGATGGAGTAAGACAGTTTGGGTCTCCACCCCATAGGTCATCTCCATGAGTCTGGAGGAATCACTCCTGCCATGGGCCTGGCTGGGAACTGGAATGATGAGAAGTGTTTGGGGAAATAACTGGAATTTGGGGGGCTCTGAGCAGCCCTAATTCCACCCAGAGCATCATCCCAGACGTGGAGCTTCCTGGGAAACCCTTCCCAGCCCCACTCCTGCAGGACGGGGCTCGGGTCCACTGTCACAAGGGATTTTTGCTCTGCCTTGCAGCCTTTTCTCCTCTCATGCCTCAAGTGCTTTGCTGTGTTGCTGTCCCATTGCTGATATCCCTGGATAAAGAGAAAAGCAGGAAAACAGAGGAGCAGCAACACAGATCTTCCTGCTTGCTAAAAAACAAAAGAGGTTTAATGGGGTTTTTTTATTCATCCCAAAGGTGTCCAGGGGCGGATGAGAGGCTGGGACTGAAGCCTGGATTAACGCTGAGGCCATCCTAGGCAGCTCTGATTCCCACCAGAGCGTGGATCCAGCCAAGGAAGGTAAGGAAACGGCTCCTTGTTTGTTTCCTGGATCAGTAAATCAAATAACAGAGTGGAGAAAGTTTTCCATGATAAGAACTTTGCTTGTGAGGTTTTGGTGGCTGTCAGAGCCCCGGCTGCTCCCTGATTCCTGCATCCAAAAGGACTGAGCCGTCCTTTCCCAGAGGATCTGTTGTTCTTAGGATGTGATGCCTTTTGAGCCTGAATTATCCTGCGCCTTCCCAAACAATTCCTCTCTAGGAACCTGTGAAATCCAACGCTCAAATCCCACATTTGGGAAGCAGGGAATATCTCAGGTGGAATCTTGGCCATTGAGGGTGGATGTGTGATGCTGTTTCCATGTTTTCTGTGTTTGGGAGCTCGAGGTCCCATGCATGGGACACTCTCCGTGGTTTTGGGTGGAAGGATGTGTTTGCAGCCCAAAATCTGACCGAATTATTCCTTCTGCCTTATCTTCCCCAATCCAGCATCCCAGGGTGCCTGGTTTCCAAATCCAGGATTTTATGGCAGCTCTTTCCTGCAGGAAAAAGAAACCTGGGGGAGAGGAAACAAAATAATTTTAGAAGCTGAGTGACCCTGAGCACCCTCCGAGTAAGGAGTGCTCCTCCAACGGCCTCAAAGTGTGCCCAGGGAGGTTTAGGTTGGATTTTAGGGAAAATCTCTGCCTGGAAAGGGTTGTCCAACCCCGGCAGTGGTGGAATCCCATCCCTGAAGGGATTAGAGAACCGTGTGGATGTGGCACTTGGGGTGGCCTTGGCAGCGCTGAGGGAACGATGGGTTGGACTGAGACGGCTATTCCAATTTAAATGATTCCATGACTTTAAGAAAATATGGGAGAGAGGTGGCAGTTAATGGAGGATCCTGTGCTGCGCAGAGGTTTTGGACCTGTGCAGGTCCAAGAAAACCCTAAAAAAACCCCAAAGCAGGGATGTGTTTGGGAACAGCAGCAAAAGCCATGAAAAAAGAACCATTTCCCTTTCCAGCTCCTCGGGAGTTGGAACTCGTGTGGAAAAAGATGTTGTGAGTTACTGGTGATGAATGAGCCTCTAACAGCCCCATTAATCAACACTAATCATCAGGGTTGTTTGGGGAGCAGGAATTGACCCTGCCAGGGTCGATTCCTGTGTGGAACAGCTTTATCAGGATCTGCTCTGGACCTGGACACGAATCTGCTCCCTGGTGTTTGCTTGACCGTCTGATGACTCAGGAAAATCAGGAGGGCCCAGCAGAGCTTTTGCTGGCATGGGGAGCTCCAGGGAGTCCTTCCAAAAGCAGCTCCAGAGGCGGATTCACGTCCCCGTTTGTTCTTGGGGGGACTTTTCCCGGGATTTTTAGCACTGGTTTTGATTTCTTCACTTCTGCTGAGTGTGTGCATTGGCATCTGGGCATCTCTGTGGTGTAGAGCTGTGATTCCAAGAGGGTGATTTATTCCAAGTGGTTGTTCCATGAAAATCCTCTCTCCAGAGGCTCCACAGCAATTCTGCATTGTTCCTGCTCCTAAATCCCTGTAAAGAATCTTTGCTTGTTCAGGAAAAATCCCTCCCCTGCTTTGCAAACTGTAGGTGTGACAGAAAAGATCATTCCAAAGGTTGTACCCAGCTTTATTCCTATAAAACCAGTGAAATTCTCCTTCCAGGAGACTGGAGAGGGGGTCCAGGTTGAAAGCACTGGGTGAATTCCCACTTTATGGTCCCATAAGTTTCAGGAATAATTTGCACACACAGAACTCCCCTCAAGCCCAGTGTAGGGATCCCACCATGCCAATTAGAGACTTCCAGGATGCCGGATTTACAGAAAAGTTGAACTTTTTATGCCCTTTTTGCACAGATTTCCTTGTGCCGGCAAAAGGAACGGGAAATTCCTTAGTGCTCCCTGATCCCTGGATCATCTGTTCCGAAAACAAAGCTGGATAGGGAGGAAAACAGGAGGAGAAGGATAAAAAGTTATATCCCGTTCTTTACCACAGAGTTGGAAATGGTTGAGGAGGTCACCGGAGCGGCCGAGCCGCCGGGATTCACAATTTTAGGGAAGCAGCAGCCCAGGAGCTGCTCTTGGCCAGGGACGCTTCCACCAACCACAATCCACATGAACATTTTTTATGGTGGAACTGGGACTATGGTGCAGAAAAATAAGGAATCAGGGAAGAAAAATGCCCATAAAGTGCTGTGGAAATCCCCATTCCCTTCCCAGCCCTGCCTCCATCCCTGTGAAAGAGCCTTTATGGAGCTCGTGTGTCAGCAAAGGCTCGGGTTTGGGTTTTTCCCTTTGTCTCAGCGCTCCAGGGACCTTTGTGCCGTGCAATTCCCGAGGTTTATTTGCTCTCCCGAAGAGCTGATAGCTGGATATATCCCCAAAATCAACACTTTGGATTGTGCTGTTTGTTTAATGACCTTCCCTCACTTCGCAGTGATTAAGTCCGTCTGCGGCCGGGTGTTTTGCTTAGTGTTAAATTCCCGTTATTTTGGGAAGTTCATTTCCACACTGCGTCCTCCCAGTTGCCTTCCTGTAAGTGAGGAGGGTGGCTTTGGATCCAGGTTTTCCTCCCCTCCTCCCTGCTCCTGGATTGCAATTTTCCCTTCCTGGCTTGCGAGCAGCTTCCAAATTCTGCCTCTCGGAGCGTGAAAATCCACCCTGGAACGAGAGGCTTTCTCCAGGAAAGCCCAAAATCTTCCTGCTGCCATGGGAAAGATGCTCCAAACCTGCATCCCTTCGTGGCATTGGGATATCCCGAAATCCAGCCCCTTGCAGAACCCCCAGGATGGTGCTGGCCACCAAGGTTCAAGGACCTCCCGGCCTCTGTCCGTCTGTCCCAACAAACGATGGCTCCAGCGGTGACATTTGGGATCCAGGGGTGGGATTTTCCCGGTGTAGGATCCAGTGGAGGCTGAATTTGGGGAGAGATGTCAGGGCTGAGCCCTGCCACGGCAGCCCTGCTCCACCTGGAGGAGAAAGCAAATTCCAACGGGGCTCGGGACCAGCTTGGCAGCAGCTCATCCCAAAAAACCCAGAGGGGAGAGAGTGCCCTGGTGGGGGTTGAACTGAGGAAAAGAATCCATGCTGGAAAAGCAGAGGGATGTGGAAGTGTGAGGAGCTGGGAGAGGAGGCTGCTGCTCTCCGGGATCCATCCCAATCCCAGCTCCTTCTGCAGGAGACTGCTGAGCTCTTCGGGGCCAGCTGTGGGGATTGAAATGAGGGATCAGGCAATTCCTGATGGAAATTTTGGGTTTCCCTTGGCTGGAATTTGGGATCTCCACTGATTGGAATTAGGGGTCTCTCCTGACCGGAATTTGGGATGTCCCTTCCCAGGGCACAGATTCCATTTGGGTTGGGGGTGTTGAATTTTCATGCTCCTGCTCTGCAGCTCTGTCTGAGCTGTTCCTTCCCTGGGCACTCCAGAGCTGCCTCTTCCTCCAATTTTCCCCATTTGGAGCATTTATCCTAAACATCCTTAATGAACCCATCCTGAATATCTGATATTCACCCCTCAACCTTCTCAGTTCGTGGGTGATTTATAGAATCCTCATTTTTCAGTCCAGAGCAGTTTGTGGGAATGAAGTCGCCCAGATTAACTGGAATTATGATTCCAAGTGCTCGAGACTTCCCAACCCAAAGCTGTTTGTGTTGTTTTTTGGGATAACAGCTCCCTGATAGCTCCAAATCACAGCAATCAATGAGCCTGGGATTTGATCCATAGAATCATGGGATGGCTTGGGGTGGAATTTGGTTAGAATTGATTTATTCCAATGCCACCTTCCACTAGGCCACGTTGTTCCTGCAATTAAAAAAAAAAAAAAATTAAAAAACCCTCTGCTTTCTCTGGAGATATTTTATACGTAATTATTTCTCCAAGGGAAATTAATCCCGAATTTATGTGGAAAAACACCCAAAAATGGAGCCATGTGTCCTGCAAGACTTCCAGGAAATTAGCACAAGTGAATTACCCCAAACAAAATTACTCTGCTCAGAGCACGTGTGTTCCAAGGGAGGGTTTGGAAATCAGCAGAGAAGGCTTGGAGGCTTTTTTTCCCTTTGGAAATTTAATGGATCTCATCATTTTGCACAGCCCTATTGGAAATAGGAAAGAGCCTGCCTTGTCCAATTAGGAATTAGAAGGAGAGCAGCAACAGGGAGAAAGACTTCTATTTATATATTAAAAAAAATACCAAGAAAGAAAAGTTAACTTGCTCTTGAGCTCCGTGAAATCCTGCTGAATTGGGAATTCTCTCCTGCTGAATTGGGAATTCTCTCCAACACAGCAATATTTGCTGGTACCAAAAGAATTGCTGGGAATTCGGTGTCAAAAATGAATTTAAAATGCACCAGGGTGAGGATGGAGGGAAAACCAGGAGGGATGAGGTGGTGATGGGGGCAGCTCTTCCAGAAAGCAGGCACACATTCCCCAGATATTCCAATCCTGGAGTGGCAATCCTGGAATAACCATCCTGGAGTGGCAGTCCTGGAGTGGCAATCCTGGAATAACAATCCTGGAATAACAATCCTAGAATGACATGCAGGGAGGGAGGGTGGCAGTGGAAACTTTTCAGGGAGAGATCTGGAATGGCAGGATAAAAGGGAATGGCTTCCCACTGGTGAAGGGATATTGGGAAGGAATTCCTCCCTGTGAGGGTGGAAGGCCCTGGAACGGATTTCCCAGAGCAGCTGTGGCTGCCCCTGGATCCCTGGCAGTGTCCCAGGCCAGGCTGGACAGGGCTGGGAGCAGCCTGGACAGTGGGAGGGGTCCCTGCCATGGCCCTCCCGTGGATTCTGAGCCAGCACGATCTGGTGGGCGCTCTGCTGCTGTGGCACATCCTGCTGGGATAAGGGGTGCCCGTGCCCTGCTGGTTCAGTCTCCCCAAGCACGTTTGTGGCTGCTCCCTGCGGAATTCCTGCTGCCATTTGGCTGTGCCCTCCTCTCCCATCCCAGAGCACTCCAGGCTGGGAGCTGCTCCCTCCAAAGCCATCCTGGCCGGGGCCAGGGCAGGGTTTTGGTCCCTGTGCCAGGGCTGCGGCTGCTGCCAGGTGAGATCTGTCAGCTCCAGCACCCAGGTACTGCCAGTGAAGGCTGAGGGAGCAGCAACTCCCAACTCCTGGAATGGTTTTTTCTCCCTGAACAGTTCACGGCGAGGTCAGCGCTCTCCAGAGGGGTTTTTTCATTGCTGTCACAGTGGGGAATTCTCTGGCTCAGCCTCTCTTTGCTCCCAGTGGAGACTTCTTGGCAGGTGAGGCATGGATTCACCTGCCTGACCTCAGGCAGCTGAGGCAGATGCCAAACCTGAGCTGGTGATCCCAGAAGAACCATGGGAAGGCACCTGGAATGTCCTAAAACAGGGGGCCGTGGGATCTGTGTGAGCATCAGGAGTCCCCAGGACATGGGGCATGAGAGGATGCAAATTCCAGGCTCTCCTGGATGTGTCTGAGCAGCCTCTGGGTCCCCAGGGGAGGGACAGGACTCAGTGTAGGGATCCCTGCAGGGACTCAGGGTTTGAGTGGGACCTCCTTAAAACTCCTGAGGGAAATCCCTCTGGATGAGGCAGGAAAGTTTCCGTGCCTCAGGACATTTTGCTGCTCCAGAACCATCCCAGTCAAGCTCCCAGCACTTGGAATCAGCTGCTCCAGGGCTTGGTCTGGACTGGTTGTTTCCTGCACCAAACCGTGCTCGTCGGATATGCAAAATTTTTGGCTCCCATTGAATTATTGGAGTGCTAGATTGGATGTGGGATGGACTAAAATTCCCCTCACTCCCTGTCCAGTCTTCTCCCCTCTTCCCTAAAGAAATCCCTCTCCCAGACAAAGCTTTGTTATGTCTCATTGTCTTCTCTGGCACTTGGAATTGCGAGTTTTTCCCATCTCTCCCTTTGGCACCTTTCCATGCTCTCCAAGGCTTTGCTGGTTTTGCAGCGATTCCCACTCTGGGACTTGACTCCAGGACCATGGGAAAGGCTCCGTGGCTGGGATGGGGCAGGGATGTGGCCGAGGAGAGGCACCTCTGACCCTGCAGGGGCCGGGCCGGGTGAGGAACACGCAGGAGGTGCAGCTGGACTGCAGACCCCCCAGGATCTGCCAGGAGCCTGGAAGGAATACAAATTTTATTCCTCTTTTTATTCTTCAGATACGTCCATCCCCTCTTTGGCACGGCACAAACGCGGCCATCAGGCCCCCGTGTCCTTCTCCTGGGGACAAAACTCTCTGGGGCTGGGCTGGGCACTGATTGTGTCCGATAGTTGCAGAGAATTATCTGAATTTCCAGCATTATCAGGTCATGGAATCATGGAAAGTTTGGGATGGGAGGGAACTTTAAAGCTCAGCTGGTTCTTCACTTAGGCCAGGTGGCTCAGGTTGAACATTTCCAGGGAAATGTGGAGCATTCCAGCCTGGGAACTGCAGGGGATGGAAAAAGACCCCAAGGCAGAGCCGAGCAGAGCCAGGATCTGTGGGGGTGACATTCCCAGGGCAGCTTCCTCAGGAGAGGGGGACTGGGAAAACACCCCACACCCTGCAGCCTTTCTTCCAGCTGGAAATCTTTCCCTGGAGCAGGAATAAGGTGAGATTTCCCCCAAAGAGAGCAGAATCCATGGATATCCCAGCGTGCTGCTGGTCCCTCTGCGCCTCCATCCCGCTGGGATCTGCAGGGCTACAGACCTGGACAAAAGGTTTCTCCTTGGCTCTGCCGCTCCCTCTGGAGGTTATTCCCAATCCGGTGCATTTTTTACAGCAAATGAGGTTTCCCAACCCCTGGATAAGATCTGCCTTGCCCTCGGTGGAGTCATTAATCCAATCTGCTGCAATAGCACTTTAATTGGGTTAAATCAGTGCACACCAGTCCCAGGAGCAGTGGAATAAAGCTCTTTATTGTGTGAGGATGCCGTGTGCTGGGCGGGATCCTGGTCCTTATCTCTTATCTCCTTCTCTGTCTCCCAGCCATTCCCGGTGCCAGCATTCCAGCAATCCCCAGTTAAATGCTCCACATTTCCTTAAAACCTCGTGGTTGTGCCTCGACTGCCAGAAAAAGCAGAGTTAAAATTAATCAGAGTTTAATCAGAGCTAATCAGATTTCAATCAGAGTTAGATTGCTTGCGCTGTGCCCGGTGCGATGCTGATCCCAAATCCTGTGTGATGTCCCTGATCCTCCATCCCCATGTCCCAAATTCTCATCCCCGCGTCCCCGCTGAGCTCTGCTCTTGTAGGACTAAGCTGAGCTTTGTCAGGAGCGGCTGATCCACGGAAAACTCGGCTTTGTGCATGGGAGTGGCTGAAGGGATTCACCCAGGCGCTCTGCAGCGAGCAGGGGATCCGGACAGGATGATCCCAGCGTGGATTTTCCCAGTGCCAGCTCTGCCTTGGAGGACACCAGCAATCCCAAAGAAGCCCCAGCGCTTCATCCCAGCTAAGCCAAGACACAGATTTAGACAAAATAATAAATGTCCAACTCCATTCTCCCGCTCCTTTTCCTGTAATGCATCGTGAAAGCTCTTTGAGCACAGTTCCAAGCCCTCTAAACAATCCCACATCTCCCATCCTCCCGCTCCGATGCACCTGAGCTCCCCTCCAGGAGCCGCCCTGGCTTCATTCCCAAAAAACATCGGCTGGGAAATCTTCCCTTGCATAACCCTCCCGTCCTTTTCCGGAGGATCCTCGCTCAGGCCCAGCACGGGCTCCAGGCATCCCCCCAGCTCTGCTCCTTCCTTCTTTCAGCGCCGGAATTCAGCTTTAGGAAGGCTTTGAGCGATCCGGGTGTTTCTGGCTGCGCGGCTTCCAGAGGCTCCTCCGTGGAAAACAGCAATGGGAGAAACAGATCCAGGAGGTTTTCCGTCATAAAACACAGACAGAAAATGCCCTCGGCGAGCAGAGTTCACAAGCAGGACGTCGGCTCCCAAAACCATCCGGGTTTTCCTGGTTTTTGCAGGATAATAAAGTTTTTCGAGGATTATTGGGATAACATTGAGAGACAAAGCTTAGGAAAAAAAAAAAAAAAAAGAGGAAGAAAAAAGAAACTTGAAGGTTCTGTCATCCCATCTTCCCGACATCCCAGGTCCCGGGAGAGCAGGAGCTCAGGCTTGGAGATGCCCAAAGTAAGGAGAAAAGACAACCCTGAACGAGTTCTGGCTGCTGGGCAATTACCCCAGAGAGAGCAGCGCTAATTGCAGCTGCACTAACGAGCTTTTCCCAAGCGCCACATCCCGGCTCTCCCTCTCCTTCCCCCGTCCCTCTCCTGCTTCCAGCACTGTTGGGGTTCCCTCGATCCGCCAATGATCCAGTGACAGTCCCAAGGAAGGAACGAGGTGCTGGGGCTCATGGAGCATCCTTGGCTGGGGAAAACTCCTAAACTTTATCTGTGGGAAGCGACAGCCAGAGACCTCTCATTCCACGCTTCCCATCGGTCTCGATCAGGGAGCTTTTCCACACCTCGGCATTCCTGGCAATCCCTCCGCAGCTTTCCTGCCTCTCCACATCTTTGGAGGGAAGTTTCTGCCTCTCCTCCCATGCTGTCACCTCTGGGCAGGGACCCGGGGGTGGCTCCAAGCCTCTGGATCCATCGTGTGCTCCAACAATTCCTGTCCCGCTGTTCCATCCCCAGCTCCAGGAGAAAGCAGGACAACATCCACCTTGGGATATCTTAATTGATAAGAGAGTTCAAACCCACTAATTCGTTGATTTTTGGGACAAAAATCTCATTTATGGTTCATTTTGGCTGCTGACAGAGGGTAAATTATGGATCACAGGAGGTTTTCCCATTTTTAGAGCCTGAAAATGGGATTTGACATCCCTGCGCAGCTGTGGGGACAGCACACGGTGGCTTTGGGCAGCCGTGGCAGCAAATAGAGGGAAAATTTGGATTAGAATCCATCAGCACTGGGAAAAAGGGGAACCAAAGCTTTCTTTCCAGTTTGGAGTGTTTCATTTACAGGGATGGGAAAGGCTTTTCCATCTGTGTGCTGGGATTTGGGTGGTTTTAAGGGCTAGGATGTGGATTCAAGGATTCATTCCCAAAACCTCAGAGCCCACCCTGCCCCAGCTCCTCCCATCCATGGAGACAGAGCCATGATTCCTGGATTTTTTTAGGATTTAAGGCTGGGAGGGAGCTCAGGGATCTTCCTCACTCCAGCCGAGCTCACCTCCAGCTCCAGGATTTTTAATATTTTAAATTTTTTTTCTGTTTTTTTTTTTTTTCTAAATGCTATTTTATTTTCATTTTTATTAATTTTCATTTTATCTGGGTGGGGTTTTTTTTGTTTTGTTTTTAATTTTGCTTATTTCTTCTGTGGTTTTAATTTATATTTTATTTTACATTTTGATTTTTTATCTTACTCTTGATTTAAATTCTATTTAAATTTTATTTAATTTTAACATTCTTCTGCATTTTTATTTTTTGTCTTTTTATTTTCTTCTTTTATTTAATTTTTATTTATTCCTTTTAATTTTATTTCATTAATTTTTTTATTTCTTAATTTTACTTTCTATTTCATTGCTCTTTTGATGTAATTTCTCTTTTTAATATATTTTATTTATTCTTATTTATTTTAAATTTTATTTCAATTTTCATCTTATTTTATTTCCTTTGTTTTTTGTTTAGTTTTTATATTTAGTTTAGTTTATTCCATTCATCAACCAAACGGTAAAAATACCTCTTAAGTTGGATATTAGGGAAAACCCCTCCTGGGAAGGGCTGTCCAGTCCCCATTCCTGCAGGGATTTGTGGCACCTGGGGACGTGGGCAGTGCTGGGAAATGCTGGACTCAATCCTGCAGGAATTTCCAACCTTAATTCCCTGATTCTTTATAGAGACAAAAAGGTCAAACCCATTGTGGGCGAGTTTCATTTCCAACCCCCCATTTTCCATTAAAAAATCCCATTTTCCCCAAATCTCTTCTTTATTTTGGCCCTGCCCAAGAGGCTGCTCCTCATTCAGCCGGACAAAAACCCAGGGATGGGGTTTCCCTGGAAATCCTGGGCTTGATTTGTGCCGGATCCTGGAATTCTGCCTTTTCCAGAACCTCGTGCTGGCCCTTGGTGACGCCACTGGGAGGTGTTGGAGAAGCAGCAGCTTCTCCTGAGACGTGGGAAGAGGTTTTTGCTTTCCTAAATCTTCCTAAAGCTCCTTGTTCTTCCAGGAAGAGCAGCTGGAAACAAATGGAGAAGGGAAGGGAGATTTTCCTGTCTGGGGGAGGTTGGTGGCAGCTCCCAGCTCTGATAAAGCAGAGGGAGAAGGGAATAAACCAGTGCCTGCTTTCCCTGGAGCTGTTAAGAAACGATGGAATCTTGGAATCATGGAATGGTTTGGAGTGGGAGGGAGCTTTGAGCTCCCTCATTCCATGGGACACCTTCCCCTATCCCAGGCTGCTCCAAGCCCTGTCCAGCTTGGACACATCCAGGGGCAGCCACAGCTGCTCTGGGAATTCCATCCCAGCCTCTCTCCACCCTCAGAGGGAAGTGCTTTTCCCAAAAATCCCATCTACCTTCGTTAGCTTCCTTCCTTCCTCCCCCAAAAATTCCAGTGCAGGTTACAGATTCCAGCTCCTGGCGATGGGAAGGGTGGATCCCTCCCCTTCCTGTGGCATTATTTTATCCTTTATAAATAAAACATTCCCTGGAATGTCTGTTCCCAAAATTAACCCCTGTCCGAGGGGATGGATCGCTGGATTTTCCTCCCACCCCAAAACCTCACGCTCAAGACTTGCCTCAAAGCTTCCAAACCCCAGCAGAGGGAATTTGGGATATTCCCTCCACAAATTCAATCCCAAAGTTCAGGGATTTGTGCTAATAGAGCCTTGAGAATGTGAATGGGAAATGGAAATATTCCCATGAAAACGGGGATGGAAGTCCCTAGGCAGCTTTAGGGTGGCTTTGGAATGCTGTGCCAGGAAAGAGAGGGAAAATGATCCACATGGATCTGGGGAAAAGGGTCAGGAAAGCTCTTTACCACTTCGGTTTTGCAGGACATCGACTGCTTTTCCTTCTGTCGAGTGGAATTTGCTTCCAGGGGGGAATTTTGACATTCCCTCCCCCTCTTTTGCCCTTTTTCTGCTGGAGCATCCAAGGAACCTCCTGGCTTTTGCAAGGTTTCCAGATTCTCTTTTTCCACGATGTAACCTTTTAAAAATTCTTCTCCCCTTAGGAATCTCGGGATGTTTCAGGTTTCCTTGGCCAATTCAGAACCTTGTGGAGCTCAAGCTGTTCCTTTGAAGCCACAAAAGGCTCAAATGCAACCTAAGGAATTTGCTACCAGAAAGGGTGGAAAATTCCCCCTCCTTTGGGATGTTCCCTGCCGGATTCAGTGGCAAGAAAAGGGGAGGGAAATAAAAAGGGCAGGAAAATAAAAGTGAGGAATAACTTGGCATTTGGGGCCAAATAAAAACAGAGAATCTTAAAGCAAAATGAAAAAAAAAAAATTGAAGAGGTTTACGGGTGTTTGAGGAAAGGTCAGGTTTTACTGGATTTCCTCCCAAGAAGGTCGGAATTTCAAAAGATTAATCTAGAAATGGTCCCTGTCTGGTTCTGCTGAGCAAAAAGTGGAAGCTGGGGGATCGAAGTGGCAACAAATCCCTTGAATTTTTAATTTCCTGCGATTCATTAATTTCTCTTTCATTGGCTGGAGAGAAAGCTTTGCTCTGATCCATCAGGTGGGGATGTTGGGACGGGGCTCCAGCTCGGGGCCGTCTCAAGGCACCAATAA
Source organism: Regulus satrapa (assembly GCA_013396955.1). NCBI lineage: Eukaryota > Metazoa > Chordata > Aves > Passeriformes > Regulidae > Regulus > Regulus satrapa. The sequence continues at coordinate 512,760 of VWZN01013329.1, forward strand.
ATAATTGGAATTAGGAATTGATTTTCCAGTACCGGCTCCTTGGGTTCAACGGGGATGTGATGGAAAAATGGAAACACCAGTTTGGGGACAGGATCTGCAACACTTCCTCATCCCAAACATTTCTGAGGGGGATTGTTCCTGCTGTTACCTGGATTCTCCATTTGGACATCATTGTGTCTTCGACAGAAAAACAATTTCAGTCTGGTCCAGCTTGACCCCTCCAAACCAAATCCAAAAATCCCATCTCACATGGAATCATGGAATGGTTTGGGTTGGAGGGGACCCCCAAGTCCCACTCCCTGCCAAAGGGCAGGGACACTTTCCACTGTCCCAGGCTGCTCCAAGCCCCCTCCAGCCTGGCCTTGGGCACTGCCAGCGATCCAGGGGCAGCCACAGCTGCTCTGGGAACTCCAGCACAGGAATCCTCATCCCTTCCCTGATGAGCTCAAACCCCTGGCCCGACACATCCCAGCAGCTCCAGGAGCTCCTCTGGGCAGACCTCGGCACAGGGAGAGACAGGAGAGGGAATTCTGGGCTGCTGAAAATATTCCTGGGGGGAAAATCCCACCTCAGCCCTTTTGGTGACACGATCCCAACTCTGCACTTTGCTTTGGCTCCCGCCAAAGGCTGAGCTGGAGCTCCCGCTTTGTGCTCCGGCTTTGGCTTTTGCTGGTTTTCCTTGGGAGCAATCGGGATTTGCACGTTCAGACAACCTCCTGATGCTCATCTGGCAGCAGGCAGGCCTGGATGCAGTGTAGGAAAGTTCCTTTGTCTCCTGTTTCCATTTTTCTTGGAAGGGAGGGCAGCGCGAGAGGCGGCGGCCGAGGAACAACGGGCTCGGATCCGCCGGCCAGATTCCTGCCTCCAGCAGCTGAAAGCAGGGAAAGGGATTTATCCCCGACTGGAGCTTCGGCTTGGAGGCCACGGCTGTGATGGGTGCTGGCTGGAAAACTCCAGGGAGGATTCCCCTCCAGTGGCTGGATCCAGACCAGCATGGGGAGAGGGATGGAGCAGAGGGGTGAGCATGGGAAGCAGCCCCCAGCAGGAATTCAGGTCCACAGCTGGGACAGTGGCACCCCAAATCCTGGGACAGTGACACCCCAAATCCCGGGACAGTGGCACCCCAAATCCCGGGACGGTGGCACCCCAAATCCCCTGGTACTCACTGACTCCCTCAAATCCCCAGCTGATGGAGATTCCTGGAGATTCCCAGGTTCATTTGGACTAAAAATGATGGAACGGGAAGCCCAAGGAAACGTTGTCAGAGTGAGGAGAGAATAGAAAATCCCCCCTTTTTTTTCCCTCAGTGGAATTACTTTGAAGGCAGCGTCACTTTGCCTGGCGAAATCTGACTCAGGAATTTTGCCTCCTTGAGGCTGGCAGGGCTGGCAGCGGGACAGAAACGTTTGCTCCAAGAAAACTTGGCAGAAAGCAGGACTTCCATTTAAAAAAAAAAAAAACAAAAAAAAAACCAACCCAAACAAGAAATCGAGTTAATCCCTTCATTTTCTCTGCAGCTTTTCCCTCCCGAGCTGCCTTTCCTCGGCCTGCCTGGGTGTGTTACGGATCCCAGGTGCCTCCCAGCAATTAAGTGGAGTTAAAATTCCTTCCTGACCTTGGGTTTATCAAGCGCCGCGCTCAGGTTTGGCATCTGTCAGGTTGCTAAAAACAACATCCCGCGTGCCGGGGCTCGTTCCCAGCGCCTGGGGGCACAGGGGGGTCGGGAGCAGGTGGGACCGGGAACAATGGTGCAGGCGGGGGATGCTCCCCTGGAAACGCGGAGCCGCAGGAGGAGGAGGAGGAGGGCTTGGCAGGCAGCCACCCCGACAGACACTCCCGGGAGGTACCTGTGCTTTCGGCTGTGCCTTTGGAATTCCTCATCCGTGTGTGGATGAAGTGTTGGCTCTTCCTCTGCGCTCCTGCCGAGGGGAGAAGTCCCTAGGTGGGGCGGCTGTAGAATCATGGAATGGTTTGGGATTGGAAGGGATCCTAAAGATCATCGTGTTCCACCTTCCACTGCCCCAGGGTGCNCCGTTCCACCTTCCACGGGACACCTTCCACTGCCCCAGGGTGCTCCAAGCCCTGTCCAACCTGGCCTTGGGACTTCCAGAGATCCAGGGGCAGCCATGGCTTCTCTGGGCACCCTGTGCCACGGCCTGCCCACCCTCACAGGGAGGAAAGTATCCGTTTGTCCTGGGAGATGAATCTTCCCCCCAAATATTCCCCTGCTGCTATTTCTGATGGTGACTGGGACTGGTTTGCCCTCGTGGGGAAGTGGAGAATGGGATTTTCCAGCTGCCTGTGGTCAATGCCCCTGTCAATCCCAATGGGATGACGTCTGGAGGCTTGGGTGGGATCAACATCTCAGCTTTGTGTGGCTCAAATAATCTTTAGATCTGGAAAAAGTGAAGGAAGCTGGGACAGTGCCCTAGGATTTGGCTGTAAAATCAAGGAGTTGCTTTAGGTCCCTGTGTCCCACCTGATCCGCATGGCAGGTGGCTTATTGTAAGGGAAGAGGGCTTGGGAGAGGGAGATATTTATCAGGAATAAAATAACCAGGCAGCAGAGGATGCAAAATGGGCCCAGATTCCCGGAATCCATCCAAACCTGGCATTCTTTAGACTATGTGTGTGGGAAATGTCCTCTGCTCACGGGAGGGGATGGACCCTCTTCTCCCACTCCACAAAACCCAGGTTAGGTGGGATTTGCAAGTGAAAACCTCCTCTGACCAGACTTTACATTTTCATTTCCTCCGTAAAACTGGGAAATCGCCAATTTTTATTGGGAATCAACTGTTCTGCCCCAGCTGGGAGCAGCGAGTTCTCCCTCAGCAGAGCTGCTGCTCCATCTGTCCAAAGGGAGCAAAAATTCCAACCCAGACCTTTCAAAAATATCCCAGAAATGGCTTGTTTTGGCTGGATTGCTCCCGTGAACTTGCTCCCAGCTGGCAGGGAAGCGGGGAAGATCTGCTGGAGCAGGGTGGATGTGGGCGAGCGCTGGAGCAAGGAGAAGCCCTGGAAAGTTTGGGTGGATTTGGAGGAGAGCGGCTTTTTGGGGTGGTGTGTGGAGGGAAAAGTGACTTTTCCATGGATCCAGCTGAATCTGAAGGCTCCTAAAGCCAACAGGCCAAGATGCCACTTAAGGAATTCACAAATTCCTCCTGCTTTAGTGGATAATCATCCCTTAAATAAACCCCTTTCCCTCCATGGGAAGCAAAGCAAATATCTTGAAAAAACACGTTTTGTGCTGAAAAATTTCAATTCTCCAGCTGGGGCCGGCCGCAGAAAATCCTTTTTTCCCCCGCTTTTTTCCTTGATTTCTGTTCTTCCACCACACTTTTAAACAAAATGATACCAGCAGCGGGAGAGGAGCCGAGCGGATCATGCCAAGCCCTGTCCAAACAACCCTGGGGCTGCTCCCGGCCGGGTCCTGGAATTCTCTCCTGCTGGCCGATAACGTGAGCGTGATTCACGCTCTGGCAGCTCGCGGTGTCAGCTCCACTCGCGCCCTCACGGCCCCTCTGTCATGCAACTCCCCTGAGTTTTCACAGGAGTCCTTGGGAAAGCTGCTGGGAAAAGAGGAGCAGGAGGGCAAGAGAGGCTCGTGGGGGTTGGAAACGCTCCAGGGAGGCTTTTTGGGGTCACTTTTTTGCCATCCAAGGTCCTTCAGACAGGGCTGGGATGCAGGAATGATGCCTTGGATGGAGCTGGCCTGCAGCACTTCCCTGCACAGTGGCGTTTCCCACCTGGGGAGAGCAGATTTTCCTTGGATATCGTGGTTGGGAAGAGTTGTTAAAGCTGGGCAGGGATGGAGGGACCACAAAAATTGGATTTTCCCAAAGTGTTGCTGCTGTGCTCTGACCCCGTCGCTGGCTCTGGTGAATCCAGCAGGAATTTTGCACCCGTTCAGTGCCGTGGCTTTGCAAAGAATCCCTTCTGCTTCCAAGGGAATGGATTTTGGAGTGCAGAGTTGGGATTGGAGGTGCTGCCTGGGTTGTTTTATGAAGGTCACACGGCTCCGGCTGCCTGCAGGAAATTATTGTGCCCCAACTCCAGGAGTTAAGACAGGGGAAGGAGAAATCCCTGGGAAACAAAACAAAGGGAAAGATGAGAGTCCTGAGAAATCCAGGCTGTCCCTCAGCGAGGCAGCGTGGATGGAAGGGAAATTCTGGCCAGAACAGTTTTGTTGAAGGGAAAAAGAAGGACAAGGATCCTGTGCCGCTTCCCTCAGGCACTGAAAGGGAAAACATCCTAAAATACCTGGAACATCACAAAATTCCACCGGGGAATGGGAGCACCCTCGGTTTCCTTTGAAAAAGTCAAAATGCCGCAATTATTGAGTGGGTTCAGTCTGGGTGAGGCTCCCTGTTCCCCAAAACACCTTTTTCCCCACAGCTTTTCAGCTCATCCAGCCTCCAGTTTTTTCTCAGAGCTGCCCTCTGAGCGTTCCCCCCATCCAAGTTCACTGGAATTTGCAGTGAACCAAAAAAATCTGGTTTTCCAGCCCCCCCACCTGAGACTGGGATGATTTACTGGGAGTTTGGATTAGCAAAGTGCTGAGTGGTGATTTTTCTTCTGGAAAAGTCCCTTTTTTTCCATGGGAATTGGGCTTCTAAGCAGGAATTGTTGGGAACAGCAAATCTCCCGTGGTTTATTGGTCTGTGCTGGGTTTGGCCAGGGATTGGCATCTCCACGGCTGCTCCTGGGATGTTGTGCTGGGTCCCAGAGCTTGGAGATTATATTTTTTTTTTTTTATTAAGGCATAAATAAAATGAAAATTTAAAAAAAAACAAAATAAACTAAAACAGAATAACATGGCCTACCTAAAGCAAACCTAGAACTGTACTGTGCAAAACAAAACCTACAGCTTTTCCAAGGATTTCCCCATTCCAGACTGATGAAATCCCAGCCAAATTTCAGCAGCATCCCTACATCTTAGGTGATGGGAGAAAGCAAACCCTGGTATGGAAAAAGAGGAGTGGGGAAAGGCATTTCCAGCTTCCAAAGGGCGATGGATACCAAAGAAAGTTATATATATAGTATGGATAATATTATATCCATATATAATATGGATATATTCAGTTGGATGGATGGATATCAGGCTGGGAAATTTGACATGACCTGGCTGGGTCACGGTTGAATCCTGTCCTTTCTCAGCCCCCAGTGAAGGAATTGGAGATGCTTGGACAACATCCTGGGAAGGGGCTGGATCTGTCCCTCCGTGGGGTTTGTTGACTTTAGTCTGGGGCGAAGCTCCTGGAGCGCTCTGGAAGCGTTTCCCAGCGCGCCCGACGGCTGCTCCTCACGGAATCTGCATTTTCCCTGGTGACCCTCTGTACTGTCCCTGGCCTCTCCTCCTTCCATCATCGCCCTCCCCTCGGCAGCAGCAGTGTCAACAAAGCTCTGCTCCCAAAAATGCAGCCTGACCCTTTTCTGCCCAATTTTTGGGGCGGGTTTTCTCCTGCTGCTGTCCCAAGTCGATGGATGGATGGATGGATGGATGGATGGATGGATGGATGGATGGATGGATGGATGGATGGATGGATGGATGGATGGATGGATGGATGGATGGATGGATGAATGGACGGATGGATGGATAAATCTTGGCTTTGATGTTGAGTTTTCCTGGCTCATGCCGACCTTGGAGCTGGGGATACAGGGAGGTTTGTTCTGGGAGCACAGTGGGGTTTCCTGGTGGATCCCTCTGGTACAAAGTTGGCCCCCCCTCAGCAGGGCTCTGCCATGTGTGGGGAGAAGGGAAAAGTTCCTCAAGGAATTCTCTCTGAGATGGAGAGAACAAGGCTGGATGGGAGGACTGCACTTTGAGGTCAGATCCCTGGCTTGGGGTGGAGCTCCCGGATTGCTTGGGAATGCTTCTGGATTATGTGGGAGTGCTCCATTTGATGCTCCAACCTGTTCTTCTCTACGTGCTTGGATGATGTTGGAGCATTCCCACAGGGATTTCCTTGGAGAAGCCAAGCTCAGCCTCTCAGGGATGGGCTCCCTGCCCACGTCCAAGGATCCATCAGCTCCTAATGGCTGTTCTGGAAAGCAGCTCCACCATGGCATTCCCAGGAGGATCCTTCCATCGATCCAAGGAGAAGGAGCAGGGATGAGGGGCAGAGGCAGCAGATATGGGCTCTCTCCTCTCTGGAATGACGGCATCAGTTGTGGGATTGAGAGGATGAGAACTGGGATGAACTCTCTCCAAGAGGGTGGAGGGAACGCCCAGGGGATGGTGGCAGAGATTTGGCTTTCCCCAAACAGCTGGGAGCAGCCAGCTCCACACACTCCGAATTATCCTGCTGGGCGACTTCCAGCACTTGGTTCCCATTGAATTCCTGGCCCCGGAGCGTTATTGTCAGGATGCTTTTGTCTGACTCAGGCCACTCCAATCCCACCCCAAAGTGTCTCCCAGCCTCCTCCCAGCCAGGAGCACAGTGGCTGCTGGGTTTCGAGGAAGCCTCCTGCTTCCCTGTCCCTTCTCTGTCGGCTTTTCCTCACCCTCCCGCTTTTGGGGCAGGCTGGAGCCCAACTGCAGGGTCTTGGAGCCCGTCCATGGGATCCTGGAGCCCATCCATGGGATCTTCTGGTCTATTGTTTGACTGCTTCCTAACCAGCTTTCGTCTGGTTGCTTTTTTGAGGGTTGTTCTCAAGGAGACACTCGGAGAATCCCAGAAAATTGGGAAAATGTGCCGGCTGGAAGTGTCAGAGCCCATGAACCGTGCCAGACATGCCCTTTCTGCTCCCTCTCCTTCGCCATTCCGCTTGCTCTGGGCTGGTTTTTCCATAAATTCTCAAGGCTTTAAATAGCAATTGCAGAGTGGCAGCAGCTGGTGAGGAGCAGAGTCCACCCCTCATCGCCCAGCCCGGCCACGCTCCGTGGGAATCCCTGCAACTCGGCCACCAGAGGCACTTTGGGAAGGGCAGAGCTGCTGGAGAGCCACCAAGGAGCCACCCCAGCCTTCCCCACCCACCGAGTGCTTCCCAGCCTTAAAACTGGGAATGGGCTTGGGATGGGAGGGTTCTTAGTCCCAAACATTCCCGTGTGACCTGTACAGAGGTTGTAGATCCAGAGGATCTCAGGTTCTTCAAGGTGAGAAAAGAGCTCCGAGATCATTGGATCCACTGGTCCCCACCTTGTCACCAGGAGAGGCCACAGAAGGAATTCCTGCAGGAATGCTGGACTGTAAAATCCTCACAAGAGCAGCACAGGAGTTTGCTCCTGGCCTCTCATGCCTGCCCCTCTCCATCTGCTCCCCTTGGAGCTGGGAGTCTTGCTGGGGCTGAAATTGTGTCCAGAGGGACCCAGGATCCGTCATTTCCCAGCTTTGGGAATGAGCAGAGGCCTCTGCAGGCAGCCCTTTGGAGCCCAGGGCTGAAAGGAGACACAAGGAAAACAGTCTGTGTGGTGGTGTCTCCTGCAGCCAGGCAGGATTTATCCCAGGAATTTCCACTTGGAAGGAGCCCTTTTGGAAGTGCTGGCACCACCGCAGAGCTCTGGGGGAGATGCAGAGACAGCATCGAGACCACAACCCCTCTGCAAAGTGTGCTCACCTCATTGGGATGCCCTGGAAGCCTAAAACGTCGCTGAGGATGGATTTTAGGGACAAGGGTGGATGTGCTCCAAGACCTTGCTATTGCTGGAAGGGATTTCAGCCCCTGCTGCCCTGGGCTCACATCTGGAGGGAGCAACCCCAAGCTGCAGAAGCCCTTCACCCTCCCAGGTGCCACCTTGCCCTTTTTGGGGGGTTATCCACCCCAAATTCCAAGGCTGGGGTTTCTCCCATGCCCCCTTTGGAGGGATGAAGCCCCCAGAGGAGAAGCCTCCAAACTTTCCTGCGGTTTTCCAGCGCCACTGAGAGCCCGTGGCCGCCCAAAAGGAGCGGCCAGTGTCAAACATCTGGGTCTGACATCTCTGTTTACCACACAGGCTCGTTGGGAGCCACATTGAGGGCACGTGAAGTCGTCTGGTGTCCTCTGGAGATGCTTCCCTGCAGCACCAAGTGGCTCCCTCGGATCCGCAGCGCTCCCGCCCCTCATCCCACTCGGTCTTTGCATCCCTTTGGCTGCAAGGAGAAGGGGGGGGGGGATGGAAAGCTGTGTTGATCTGAGCATTGTGTGAAAGTATTTTCCCATCGTTTTCCATGAAAAGCATGATTTAATTAACATTTTTAGATGTTTATTATTGAAGAAAGCCTGTGCTGCTGCCGCCGCCTGGGTTGGGTTGGGGTTTTTTTTTGTTGGGTTTTTTGGGTTTTTTTTTGTTTCCTTCATTTTCCCCCAACTTGTGTTTGTTGTGAAAGAGTTGAGTCACATTCCATGGGGTGGGTGGGTGGATGGATGGATGGATGGATGGATGGATGGATGGATGGATGGATGGATGGATGGATGGATGGAGAGCATCCACCCATCCCAGCCTGCTCCCCCTGGGAATTTGTGGGGTGCCAGTTTGGTGTGGTTTTTGTCCATCCATGGAATAAGTTGGGAATAGGTTTAAATGGCCTTCAAATTCCCGGACTGACACTTTTTTGATGGTTACACTATGGGCGTGAGAAGGTCCATAGACCTTCTTCCCATGGTTATAATGGAATCTGAGAACAGTCTGGACTGGAAGAGACCTTTCTGATCTGGCACCTCTGGTTTAAGCAGCATTTTTTGGAATTTATGGCTTTTAAGTCACTGATTCTTGGCTTTATGAAAAGGAACTGTTGGGATACACGCTTCCAAAGGGAGATCACCCAAACCCAGGAGAGGAATTGAGGTCATGGCGAGGATCTGATGTCCTGACCTCAGCAGTGCTGCTGGGAAAAGGAGATATTTTAGGAGATTTGGGCCTGTAAGGGAGAGTGATGGGATGTGAAAATCCAGTGGGCAAACCCCCTCCACCCATCCCAGCAGGATGAACTGAGGTGTCACCAGTGGCTTGGCATGGAGATGGATCTCAGGATGCCGGGAGATCTGTCCTAGTTCCTAGGAGTTGTTTTCCAGTTTTACAAAAGAAAGGAAAACATAAATTATGTTTGGAGGAGAAATTATCATCTAATAATCCCACCTAGCCCAGCTTCCTGGGAAAACCCATGTGGATTTCATGGAGTGGGAGAAGGGGTCCATTCCTAATCTCCTCCAAGCATAACTTGTCCTGATTTTGAGGGTCCACATAACCCTGCCCAGGTTCCTGACTCAGTTCTCCTGGAGACCCCTTGGTTTCCGAGGAGGTTGGTGACAGATTTGTGCCAGTTGTGTTAAAGGCACAAACTTGAAACCAAGTAATATCTTCAGGTGAAAGGTTTCAGGCCAGGACCAGGGCTGTTTAGGGCAAAAAAAAAACCCAAAATTGAGGTCCAAAGTCCATTTTTGTCTCCAGGGCTCTGCCCAAGGAGGGAGTGGTGGTGGTTGCAGGGCTGCCCTCATGTACCAGTCTCAGGGATGGGTTTTTGGTTTTTTGCTGCTTTGTGGCTTTGCTTAAAGAAAAAAAAAAAAAAAAAGAAAAAAAAAAAAAAAAAAAAAAGAGAGAGAGAAAGAAAGGAAGAAAGAAAGAAAATCCATTTTTAGCCCCTTAAGTACATCCTTAACCTCACACCAGCTCCAGAGGCTCCCCCGCACCAGCGCCGGAGCTTTACTCATCAGGAAAGTAAACATGAGCTTTAGGGCTCTGAAACAGCTTAAATCCCAAAAAACCCGCCCTGGAGGACAGGGATAAACAGTGCTCCAATGTTATCGTTTGTGCAGGGGGTGCTGGACGTGACCACGACCACAAGAGGTTCCTCCCCAGCCCGGGAAAGCGCCTGGGAGTTTGGCCGGGAGCAGCTGGAGCAGGGAAGGATTTGTTTGGCACCGTCTGCCCTCACAAACAGCCCCCCCATCTTCTGGGGTGGTGGCTCCATCCGCGAGGTGGGTTTGGAAAACTCCCTCTCCCCGTGCCCTGATCTCTCCGCAGCCAGGTCCCAAAACGGGTGGTGGTCAGCTCTGGCTGGGTGGGAGCCCATCCCGAGGAGGCCCTTGGACTCCACGTGGGATTTTGTGCTGGTTAATGGTGGGGCTGGATGATCTCGGAGCTCTTTCCCAGCTGGAATGGTTCTGGGATTCTCCTCCTCGCATCAAACCTGCGCCGGGAGCTTGCACCACTCTGCTCTGGAGACGCCGTAGGAGGCAGGGAAGGTGTGCACACGTTTCTACATCCCAGAAAAATCCCAGCCCTTGGAGGCTGGAATTGCAGAGGGGCCCTCTCCCCGTCTCTCTCTGGGGCTAAAGATAGCCCTGAGTGCAGCTGAGCCGTGAATCAGGAGGAAAAAATGTGGGTCAGCTCCTGAACGGAGGAGCAGGGAACGCTGTGAGACTCGAGGCTCGGCTGCTCCCGACCTCAGTGCGCCGGGGAGGAATCCCAGAGCCCACGGCTGCTCCTGACCCGGCTCCAGGGCTGCAGGAAACGCTCCCAAACCCCTGGCACTGACGGGCTGTGGGGTCGGGATCTCAGCGAGGTTAGCTGGGGACTGCTCCCTGGGGATGGAGCTGGTGCTGGGAATGGGGATCCAAGTGGTTAAACCCGGAATTCCCAATCCACGGATGTGCACACGCGTGTGCTTGGTGTGACATCCGCGTGCGCCGGGGCAGGGTGACCACAAGCACGTGTCTGTGGATGCACTGATGGTCACTCGTGTCCGTGAGTCCATGGATGGACACACGGATGGACACATGGATGGACACACGTGTCCGTACATGCCCCTGCAGCCACGGGGGCGAGTCCCTCTTTTAATTCCTTTTAATTTTTTTTCCTATCCCACTGTTGCAAAACCCACTCCTGTTCTTCCTTGTCAAAGAAAAACCTGACATGGACTCGGAACCAGGCAGAATCCCGTAGGACAGGCAGGAAGCTGGAGCTGGGAAGTGTCCCTGTCCCTGTCCCACGCTCCGGGAGGGCTCACAGAGGAGCTGCTCTCTTTTCCCCCTGCTTTGCTTTCCCCTTTTCTCTCCCGGGACTGGGTTTCCCCCTTGAAGGCAGCTCTGCTCCCGAAATACATGAGGAACAAGGTGAAGGCATCTCTGGAGGGTGGCATCACCTGGCATCCAGCTGGGTCACAAAATCATGGAATGGGTTGGGTTGGAAGGGACCTTAAGCTCGCCCCCCTTCCCTGAGCCACGGGCAGGGACACGTCCCACCATCCCAGGCTGCTCCAAGCCCCGTCCAGCCTGGAATCACAGCTCCCCATGTGGAAAGGACATTTGGTGCCGTGCCTCGGGTTAATCAGCGCCTGAGCCGCCTCACCCTCTCCCAAAAACACAGTTACGGGCTGGGAACCCCATCCCTGCTTTCCCTGGACCGCTGGAAGGTCCCGGCAGAGCTCGGAGGTGAAGGAGAGAAAACCGGGAGGTGCTCAGAGCCGCGACCCGCAGATCCCGGGAGCGGGAACTGCCTCGCGGATCCCCAAATTCCCGGAGCCCCGGCGCCAGGAAATAGTTAAACCGCTCCGGGATTTTGATTAGCAGAGCCTTAAAGTCAGTAAAAAAGACAGTCGGGGAGAACTCTCAGGAGCATGCTAATGAAGTGAAGTCATCCGCACACTCCGGAGGAGTATCCATGCCTGCTGCACGCCGGAGGATTCCCGCAGCCCGGCGCAGGTGGAGCGGGGCTGGCGGCACCCGCGGCTCGGCCGCGCCGACACCTTCGCTCCCCTCCCTTTGGATATTGCCACGCTTTCCCTGGGATGAGGTTTTGTTTTTTTTTTTCGCCTCACTGGAGCTTAATGATATTTCCAGCTCGGCGGGAGCTGCGGGAAGACTGGAGATAGCGCAGAGAGAGGCTTGGAAAGGCAGCAAAGGCAGCTCCCGGCTCCGCGGGAAAGGTGAGGGCGTTCTCTTGGAAAAACCCCTTCTTCCCTTGGGAAATCCCTTCTTCCCTTGGGAAATCCCTCGGGTTCCTCTCTGTGGCCGCCGCTGGGGCCGTGGCACTGCTGGGGGGTGGGGAAAGGGTGCTGGCTGTGCCGCTGGAAAGTTTGGGAAGAGGGGTCTGGGGGATGGAGATGTCCCGGAGGGTCCGGCCGTGCCCAGGTACGGAGCAGCTCGGAGCAGGAGCCCTAGTCCCGCTTGGAAAAATCCGTGGGCGGTTTTTAGAGCATTAGGAGACGTCGTTCTCCTCTCGTGGGACTTTGCAAAGGAATCGTGCAGAGGTTGGGTTCCTTCTCTCGGGCTCGGCGCCTCGCAGCTCCTACCTTTGGTGTAAAAATTGGGATTTCTGGGAGTAATTCAGAAACTTAGGACAGAGCAGAGTTTAAGTTAAGCCCGAGGGCTAAACCCGGTGACTCCAGCGTGGCCAAATCCACGGTGGAGCTGATGAGTCGCCGGGGCTGTTTAATTTATAAGAAGTCCCCCCACGAAAACATTGCAGTTTTGTTTATGGGAAATGCAAGAAAAATATGCAGACGAGGTTTCGCTCCTAAACAGCTGAGGTTTTAACCCGTTCAGGACGGTGATTCCAGGATTATTCCCGGGATAAACTGAGCACAGAGCACTTTCCAGCAGTTAGAAACGAGCTGGTGACTCAGTGGCTGCCTCGGGTTTAGCGCTGTGCAGATCCTCAGTCTGGCTGCTCCCAAATTTTGTGTTTTCTGCCTCACGGAATTTTAATTTTCCTCTCGGAGAAGCGCCCAAGCTCGTGGCACTGTGAGGTTTTCGAGGCAGGCAGACATGCAGCCCCCGGGTTTCAGAGATCTCCTGGAATACCCCGCTCCTCGCTGCAAAAATGCATCTGTAAAAAACAAAATCTCCTGATTTTATCCATATGGGGTTAATGGGATATCAGCTTTTACAGGATTTTGGGGCCTAGGGACTCCCAGCAGGGCTGGTGACAGGATTACACTTTTAATCCTCTGTGGAAGCATCGTTTCCTCACATCCCAAAAAGTGAGAGTTACACTAAAAGCAACATCTCTGTCCCAAAGCAGAGCCCTGCAAACCCCATCCCTGGAGGTGGCCCCAGTGTTGCCCCCCGTGCCCCTGGGATCACCTTCCTGGGAAGTTTGTCCCTTTTCAGGATCCCTGTGCTGCCAGGAAAGGCTCCTTGTCCACGTGCATTGCACACTAAGGTGACATCTCTGCAGCCCTGTGGTGACAAACCCAGATTTGGGGCAGGAATTCCTCCCTGGGAGGGAGGAGAGCCCTGGCACAGGTGCCCAGAGCAGCTTTGGGTGCCCCTGGATCCCTGGCAGTGCCCAAGGCCAGGCTGGACGGGGCTGGGAGCAGCCTGGGATGGTGGAAGTTGGCCAAGGTGGCACTGGATCATCATCAGTGTCCCCTGGGGATGTGTCCCATCTCTGTGCCACCTTCCCAGCCCAATTCCCTCTCCCAGCTCTCGGGGTGATCCTGGCATTCCCCAAATCCGAGATTCCCCTGGTATCTCCTGCCTGATCCGGGCTCGTGGCCGTACCGAGCTGCCCAAGGAACCAGCTGAAACTCCCAATTCCTCCTTTTTCCATGTGGGTAGGATGTGATCTCCGCTCTCAGCAGCGGGTCCAGCTGTGGCCAGCTGTGGGTGGCAAAGCCTGACCGCTGGGTCAGCTTCAGAGGGAGATGGGAGCACGTTTCAGAACCTGGAATGCTGGAATGCTCCTCTTCCCAACCAGCACATGGATTTCGTCCACCTCCCAAGCCCTGCTTCAGCTGGAACTGCTCCATAACCTTCTGGTTGTCCATCCCATGCAAATATCCCGGTCACTCCTTGTGAGTGTTGGGATTTATTCCCGCAGATTTCAGGGGGTTGCAGGACTCTTGAGACCCAAAAAAAATCAGCCAGGGAGAGCTTCCCGTGGGCTTCAAACCCTCTTGGCCCGTCCCCCATCCCTTTTGGCTGGCCGTGCTTGGAGCAGAAAGGTGCTAAAGGGCCCGTGGCCACTACTAAGCAACAGTTACCAACAACCTTAGGCAAATAAAATGCAGGAGATGATGGAAACAGGGAGCAGCAGCTCGGCTGGGTGAGTCAGGAGCGGGGTGGCTGCTGCTCTCTGCTCCTTCCTCGATGACAGCATCCACACATCCAGCCCTTGGAGATCCTGGGATATTTATGATGCTCTCCCACAACCAGCGTTTCTCTGGCTGCCGGCACAGCGGGAGCAGGGAGCTGGGATCTGCACGTCCCCATCCTGCAGGCTGGGTTTTTAGGGCTGTCGCTGGATGTTCCTGATGCCACGTGCTCTTTTCCTGGGAATTTTGGGCTCCTTGGCTCGGCAGCAGTCGAGAGGGAAGTCCAGGTGTGGAAGGAAGGGCGTTATCCCAGCGGTGTTTGACACAGATTCTCAAGGAGTGCAGCGCTCTAGGACAGTTTTGGAGAGGCCCTGGCACAGGTTTTCCAAAGAAGTTGTGGCTGTCCCATCCCTGAAAGTGTCCTAGGCCAGATTGGAGCAACCTGGGCTAGTGGGAGGTGTCCCTGCCCATGGAAAGGGTGGGATAGGATGAGCTTTAAGGTCCTTTCCCACCCAAATCATTCCATGATTCTATTCCCCAAAATTCCCCCCACAGGGCTGAGTATTCCCAGGGAAATGCCTGGGCTGCATTCAAAGTTGGGAAACTGGGAATCACTTTTGGAAGTGCCCATCCCACTGCTGGTTCCCATTCCAGGAATACCAAGCGAACACAAAACTGACATTTACTCAAAACCTCTAAAAATCAGTGATTGTATTCAGTGTGCTGTTCCCAAGGCAGCTTTCCCAGGATGGCCCTGCTGCTGCTGGAAGGGCTGGGAGGCCCTGGAAAGGCCTTCTCCATGTGCAGGTGGATTTATTTCAGCTCTGAGCTGCCATTCCCTAGCTCCATATAAATAACATCCATGGGCATTTGTCCATCTGTCCGAGCCCATTTGTTCCCTGGCGTGTCGTGCTCCCAGAGCCTCCCAGGATTTGGGGACAGCAACAAAGACTTGCTGCCAGAAAAGTGTCCGGGGCTGCTTCAGCCTGCCCCGGGCTTTGTTGCAGGCTCTGACTCCGGACTGACCCCAGCTGTGGAAAAAGGGTGGGATCTGGGCTGGTGGAGGGGGCCCGGCTGCTGCAGTGGCGTGGCTGTGACCTTGCATGACTCCCGTGCCCTCTCCACGATGGGAATTTTGGGTGAGCCAGCAGAACGCAGGTCCTGCAGGAGAGGCTCGGGAAAGAGGCAGAAAGTCAGGAAATCCCTGTGAGCAGGGCAGGGCAGCCGCTTTTCCCAGCACGCCTCGGAACACCTCCCACCACAGAGCCGCTCCTCCTCACCCTGGGAATTGCAGGAACCCTTCCCCTCTCCCCCGACCGCCTGGATGCTCCCTCGCCTTCCCCACCTCTGACATCCCAAGAGCTGCTAAGGATCCACTGGAATTTGCGGCCGCCGCCTCCAGCTTCTCCTGGGCTGGCCACGCTTGCGAAGAGGATGGAGGCCTTCATCCAGGTGCCTCTGGAGCCGCTCTGCCCCCATGCCCTGGCATCACCCAGGAGCCCGGCTGGCTGCAGCGGCAGCCACGAGGGCTGGGCTGAGAGCGGCGTCACCCAGGACGGGGCTGGGCAAGGCTTGGAGGAGCCTCTCCCACCTTTCCCTTGGGAGGATGGGGAGTGGGAGACGGATCCAGCACAGGAACTTGGTGCAGAGAATGGCCCCAGCGCCTGCAGACTTGCTCCTCTGTGAAATCAGGATCAGGGCATGCGAGGCCCTCGGAAGCCTCTGGTTCTGTGGGAATTTGGGGTGGCATCGCAGGGAATGTGGGGGCAGAGGTGGCCACCAGCACTGTCCCCTCTCTGCTGCATCCCTTGGCATGGCACGTGAAGCAATCCCTGGGAGCATCCAGCACATCCCAGGAGCTTCCTTCCCTCTGGGATGAAGAGCTTCTCCATGTCACCGGTGCAGGGGACATCCTCCCACCCTGGTTCCATTCCTGCTGCTGCTCCGGACCCTCGGGGTGCACACAGAGCCTGCAGAATTCCAGCCCGGGAAGTGCAGGTCCATGCTGTGGATGGGAACATCTTACAGGATGCATCTCTGCTTCCCTGTGGGAATCATTTCCCTCTGCTTGACACCCTCGTGTGTCCCATCTTTACACTCCAAACCCCATTCCTGTGTCTGGGATGATGCACCTTCCCCAAAGCATCCTGACCTTCCTCTTCGCTTCCAGGCTCAAGGGAAAAATGCATTTCCAAGAGATGGAATTATATCTTGATTAAAAGGGAGGGGAAGGAGAGGCTTTAGCTCGAGTTAATCCCGGTTAAAGTGCAGGACAAAGCTCGGGATCGTCGCGGCACCACTCTCCCTGGCTCCCAAAGGATTCCTGGGCGCAGCACGGGCCGGGGAGGCTCCCGAGCAGGCTCCGGACAGCAGCCGGCGTTTTGGGGAGGCTCGCTGAAATCCGGGAGTACAACACCGCCACCTGTTTGCCAGACGCGAACGTACAGCGGGAAAAATCCCGGCTGGATGGATCCCAGCAGCGAGGCGCGACCCCGGGGGATGTGTCCCATCGGGATGAGCACCAGAGGGCACCGGGAAGAGCCCGTCAGGACACAGCCCAGCCGGATAAAGCCCTTTGGACAGCCCCAAAGCAGGACGGGGCTTTGCCAGGATGCAAAGGTCGGGATGTGTTCCATTGGGATGCAATTCCATCTGGATGCACGCCATCGAACAACCCTCCGGGGTGTGTCCCACCAGGGTGCAACCCCATCAAGGAGCCCCACTGAGGACACAGCCCCTCGGAAAGCCCCGGATCAGAGGAATCCCGCCAGGATACAGCCCCGCTGGGATGTGTCTATCCCACCAGGATGCATTCCATGGGACAGCTCTCCATCAGGAGGGCGTCAGGGTGAAAACCCTCAGGTCAGGGTCGTGCGGAGTCACTGAAAGCCCTTAGAGCCACCAGATAAAATCCCAGAATTGTTTGGGTCGGAAGCATCTTAAAGATCATCCACTTCCAACCCGGACACCTTCCCCTGTCCCACGCTGCTCCAAGCCAAATCCAGCCTGGCACTGCCAGGGATCCAGGGGCAGCCACAGCTGCTCTGGGCACCTGTGCCAGGGCCTGCCCACCCTCACAGGGAAGGAATTCCTTCCCCAAGTTCCCATCCAACCCTGCCTTCTGGCAGTGGGAAGCCATTCCCTGCGTCCCATTGCCCTGCTAAAAAGCTGAGGTCTCTGGGGTATGTGGCAATCAAGGGAGGATTCCCCCGTGCCGGGTTTATCCTCCTTCCCCTCAGAGCTGCTCCGTGCCGACACAGCGCGTGTGGGATACTCCAACCCTTGGCATGACCTCCCCCCCATTTCCCTGGATAACGTGCTCATGGATTAAGTGTCAGGCTTTTGTTTGAAAGAAGCCCTCAGGAAAAGGAGACCTCTGTGCGTGTAAATTTGTCGGGATTTGACATATTTGGATCCCGAGGATGAGTGCGGACATTTCATGGGCAGCCCTTGGATGGAAAGCTTCCAGCTGCTGCTGCAGAAGGGAGGTGTGTTCCCAGTCCCCTCTGGAAAATGGGAATGAGCCCATGGAGATCGTCCATTAATGGGGATTTATGGCACAAATCCGCTGCTGGTTGGTTGGGACAAACAGCCCTAAGTGGGATTTTAGTGCTGGAAAAGCAGCCCTGGAGCTGGTGGAAGCTCATAGCTGCTCACTGAGGGCTGAATTCCCTCTTCAGGGGAGCACAGGGAACAATTTGAGCCAGGAACAGCTGGGATTTGGTGTAGGAAGCAGAAATAAGGTCAGGTTCATGGACTGGGGTCCTTCACCTGCACTGCGTTTTCTCCCGGGGAGTTTTGGTTGGAGACCTCGCTCCTGGTTTTCCCTTCGCTGTTTTTGCTCCCAGTACGTGCCAGTGTTTATCCAAATACAAACAGCTCTGAGCCTGGGCTGGTCCTGGCTGCAGCTGCCGAGGGATGGAGGTCCTGCTCCCCCGGGATGTGCTGGATTCTCCTGGTGCTCTTCAGAAACAGCTCAGAGGGGTCTGGGATTTGGGGCTGGGTGGCCCAGGCTGGGGGCACTGTGGGGGAGGACAGGGCAGGTTGGGGTCATGCAGGGCCGTGATCACGGGGAGACTTTTGGGGGCAGTGGAGCCCAAGAGTGGCTCCGTCTCCACCTCCAGATTCCCAAGTGAGTTTTGAGTGGCTGATTTGTTCTCTCTTGGTTTGGAGCTCCAGGAGTGTTGGCCAGAGCTGTGGTCTGAGTGGTTTTCCCTACGTTTCTGCTGGGATTGGGTCTGTGCCAGCATTTCCAAATCCCCTCCTCTTCCCACCACCGAGCTGAGAGGACTTTCCTCTCACCCCGAGGGTGTCTTCATTCTTTTCCCAGACCCCATCCTGTGTTAAAATCATGGAATGGGTTGGGTTGGAAGCTCATCCAGTTCCACACCTGGCACCTTCCCCTGTCCCAGGTTGCTCCAAATCCCACCCAAGCTGGCCTGGGACACCTCCAGGGATGGGCTCTCCAAACCTCCCCGGGCAGTTCCAGGGCCTGGCCACCTTTTCCATGCAGAAATTCCTCCCGGTGTCCGACCTGACCCTCCCCTGGCACAGCTTGAGGCCACGTCCCTTTGTCCTGTCAGATCTTTGTCACCTTCTGCCTCCCAGGGGAGATGGGTGACCCTGGGGCCGTGTGCTGGTGCTGCGGGTGGCAGTGGGGACAGGCAGTGCCTGGGCTCTGGTGGGAGGTTGTTGGGAGCTCTTTGTGTGGAGCTGGAATTGTTCTCCCCTGGCTGGTTGTTGTTACGCAAAGCCAAGTCCTAAAAAAAAAATCCTGAATTTCCTCTGCCATAATTTGGAGGACAAGCACTCCTCTGGAATTCTGCAGCGACTGGGGGTGTCCCTCCATCCCGAGCACCTCAGGCTGGGAATTATGTCTGTGCAGAGCAAAGACCCAGGCCAGGGCAGAAACCTCCACCTCTTTATATGATTTTTAACCCTCCAGCAGCTCAAAACCCTCTGAAAAGCTGCTTTTGATTCACATACTCAAAAAAAAAAAAAA
>VWZN01013329.1:543196-556807 GCA_013396955.1 Regulus satrapa
GGGGGGGCACAGGGAGCTGGGAGGATGCAGCACCCCGGGTACCCAGGGGTGAACAGCCCTCACCAGCTGGGGAGCATCATAAATTGCAGCCGGTCCCCACCAAATTAATTCGCACTTTCTTTTCCTGATGCTTGCCCTAGGAAGAGTGAAAAAGATATTTTTAAAAATAAGTTTNCGCGTGCGTGGCACGGGGGACACGCAGGGACACGCGGGGGGGATGGAATTCCCTTTTCCCTTTGCGCCCCCCATTCCCGGGATGCACATTCCCCCCCGGGAGGACACAGCGGAGGGGGNAAAAAGAGGAAAAAGAAGAGGAAGGGGTTGAGGGGGGGGAACTAAATAAATAATCGGCCTGGAAGGGGTTGGGGAAGGCTCTGGTTCCTCAATTAGCTGGGAATTGCCTTCTCCCGACCGACGGAAGGCAGCAGCGCGTTCGAGCCTCTGGATTTGTGGAGCTTTCTCCAAGTGCCAAGTCTGGTTGTGCGGGACTTTGGAGGGGTAGGTGGAGGAATCCGAGCGGCTCGGCTCCCTTAACCCCTTCGGAGCCGAGCGGATTTGGGAGCGCGGCTCGGGCAGCGCCAAACCCGGCGGGGCCGCGCAAGGAGGGAGGGTTTGGGCAGCGGAGAGCTCGGGAGAGGCGATTCCTGCAGCTGGGAATTCAGCCGGGTTGGGAATTCACCTGCGCTGCTGGGGAATGCCGGGTGGGATCCCCCAGCTCATTGTCACTGTCACGAACTGGGGACACGCTGGAGTGGCCACAGAGGGAATTTGGGGATGGGCAGAAGGTCAGGGGGGATCCACGATCCTCGTGCAGGATGCTCAGGGATTTGGGGATGAGCTGAAGGTCTGGGGGGATCCACGATCCTCGTGCAGGATGCTCAGGGATTTGGGGATGAGCTGAAGGTCTGGGGGGATCCACGATCCTCGTGCAGGATGCTCAGGGATTTGGGGATGAGCTGAAGGTTGGGGGGGATCCTCGATCCTCGTGCCTGGGAGGGGAAGCTGGGGACGGTGCTGTCCACATCCATGTGTCCCACATCCCAACCGCTGGCATATGTGGAATAACCATGGCAGGGACTGGCCCTTAAACTGGCCAGCCAGTTTAAATTCCCATTCAGGCACGGGAAGGGACTTTCCCGTCTCTCCTGAGGATGGGCAGAGGGAAAGGGGAGCTGGGTGAGTCAGTGCTGCTCACTCAGCACCCACTCGTGTGGATGTGCCTTCCTGGGAAGTCTGAGCCTGTTATCCCAAGCACAGCAGGGATTGAGCCTGTGGAGAGGGAACAGCCTGGCCAGGAGACCCTGCTGGGCTGTTTGGGGTTTCCCTCTGAAGCCCAGCTGCTGGAATGTGGGAATTCCTACGGCAGTCGCTGCCGGGGGCTGCGTGTGGTCAGGTCAGTGCCCCCAGCTCAGCCCAGGGTCCACAGGCCCTTGAGCAGAATTCCCCGTGAGCCAGGAATCTGTGGCACCCCTCTCCACATCCCGGAGGAGCTGGAAAAGCGACATCCAAGCCCAGGGGTGGTGATCCAGAGCCAGGATTCTGGGAAACTTGGACAGCAAGAATGGCTGGGAGGGTTTGGATGATGTGAGGATTGCCTGGCGTGGGTTTCCCAGGAGAGCAGCCACCAGGGATGGGTTTCCCTTTGGAGCATCTCCTGAGGGTACCAGGATCTCAGACTTTGGAACAGTGAATTTGTGGATCAAACCACTGTGGAAGAGGCTGAAACCCAGAACCCTGTATCCCCAAAGAGGATGGGTCAGTCAGATCCAAGGAAGCCTTCCAGATTCATTCCAACTCCAGCTGCAAAGGGAATTTCCAGCCCAGAGCTTTAGGATGCAGTTAGTGATGAGCATTCCCACGAGCAGGGTCCTGCCTGGGGCTTTCCCACCCCATTCCCTGCGGGATGCACTCAGGGACACCAGGACAGACAAACCCAAAGTGGGACGAGCTCTGCTCTGTGAGGACGCTGATCCCCCTTCTCCAGGATCCTGCTCCGTAGGGATGGAATCCAGCAGGGCCTGGCCGTGTCCCCTGTGTTTTCCTTTGGGTTTGAATCTGTTTTCTTTGGGTTTGAGCGCTGGTTCCTGGTCAGCGGGATCGGGAACGCGGCTCGGGAGCGCCCGGAGCTGGCAGGGCCACGGGCAGGTGTTTGCTCTGCCTCAGCCTCCTCCAGCTGCTCCCGTGCCAGCCCTTCCTGCATTCCCACCTGCATTCCAGGCTGGCATGGGCCTGGCAGCGGCTCCTGCCCTTCTCCTGGTCTTTTCCAACCCTGTGTGTCTCCAGGCAAAAGCAGCTCCTCGAGGGAGAGCTTCTCCAGAGGCTCCTGGGAAATCAGGTGTCACCGATGTCACCCTTCTGAGCTCTGCCTCTGTTTGGGCTGAATCTGCCGCTTTTAAATTCAGGGGAGCTGTCTGTCCCACCTGCTGGGAAGCTCTAACTGGAGGATCCATGGCAGGGAGAAGGTTGGAGGGGAAACTGAGGCAGCACTGGTTCAGATCCAGGTGTTCCCCATCCCTTTTCCGTCTTTCCCGGGATCCTTTTGGCTTCCTGGCCCTTCAGCCCAACCTTGGCCGGGTGTCCTCAGACTGGTGGCTGGGCCAGCTGTGCTTTTGGGTATTTTTTAGTCTAAACCAGGGAATTTGACTTCCCTGAATGTTTCCTTGAGCTTTTCCAGAGTTTACTCCTCCCTCACCCATTGGTGATGGACCAAAGGACAAACCCAGAGTGGGATTTTCCCCTGAGATCCCAATTCCCACGGCGATTATCGGGGATAGGCACAAATCCCTGCCGTGCCCTGCCTTGGAGCACCCTCAGCACCTCCTGCCCTCCCTCAGAGCCAGGCAGGCGGGAGATGCATCCCCGGAGCTTGGAGGGAAGGGCTGGGCGGAGCTGGAGCATCCCTAAACGTGCCCCGTGCATCCCTGTGAGCCGGGGATGAGCTGCTGGACGGGGCAGGCACTTCCCACACCCAAGGCATTGCTCCCATCCCGCTGATCCCCCTTGGCAAGGAGGAGGATTTTCCCTCTTCACATTCCCCTCCCATGCCCAGCGCCCCTGGAGTGTTCCCCGTCTCCTCTGCATCCTGAGGAAGGCTCGGAGCTGCTCCTGGGCTGCCCCAGGGACACAGAGAGCACAGTGGGGTTTTCCTTGGCCAGAGTCCAGAGGGAGAAGGTGACAGAGGGAGGATCTTTCCCACATTTTCCTGGGGGAAGTGCCCAACTCGTTGACGCTGCTGCCGAGCCCATCCTGGGTGCTGGGACTCCTGGGAAGGGGTTGGGATATGGGAGATTTGGGAAGTGAGGTCTGTGTGTGCTGGATGCCTTCACCATCCCGTTGCCATCCTCTAGGGAATTACAAAAACCCTGGATTTGGTGGTGGAGCACTGATAGGGAAAATGTGGGGGTTTTTTTGCCTATCCCCTCTGTCATTAATCCATTCATTCCTCCGGCACTTTGGAGGAATAAACCTTCATTCATAATTTTTCCTCCCTCCCCAGCTGTAGCAGAGCAGCAAGTGGTGCTTCCCAATTGCATTCCCAGGGACACCAGGGGTTTGTTCCATGGATAAAATTCTTCTGAACAGCTGTTGGTGGCTTTTTCTCCCTCTGGGATAGGGAAGTTTTTCCTGGACATTTATTGTGTCGCACTGGAGGGAGCAGCCAAGGAGCTGGGAGCAAGGAATTCTGAGCGGGGAATTCGGAGCGGGGAATTCTGAGCGGGGAATTCTGAGCGGGGAATTCTGAGAGGGGAATTCTGAGAGGGGAATTCTGAGCGGGGAATTCTGAGCAAAGAACTGCAGGCAAGGGATTTGGAGCAAGGAATTCTGAGCGAGGAATTGTGAGTAAGGAACTCCAAGGAAGGGACTGTGAGTGATCCAGTTGGAAGCATGGAATTGCAAGCAAGGAATTGCGAGGAAGGAATAGAGAGTGGGGTGGGTGCTCCTGGAGAATCCTGCAGGGATCCCTTCCTCGAGCTCTCTGCTTTTCCTTCTCCAGTGTATTTTCAGAAGCAGCACGAGCGGTGCTGGGAATGCCTGCAGGTGCTCTGCATCCCGGGAGTATCCATGGAAAATATCCAAGGAAAAAGCACCCAGGTGGCACCTGAGCACTGAGCTCCAGGTTTGTCATTCCCAGGGCAGCTGGAGAGATCCTATTGGAGAGCTTGAATAGCAGGAAGATTCCTGGAGGAAGCGTCAGCTCCAGGCAGAGCATGCGGGAAAGGCTTGGGGAGCAGGGATGAGGAATGTGGGAAGAGGTTACAAAATCCATGGTGAAATTCCTGTCCTGTGGAGAGCCTGGAGTAGCCTCAGGCCACCGGGGTCAAATCCCTGCTCCATCCAGCCACAGGCTCCCGGGATGAGGCCAGGATCCCTCGGCTATGCAGGGAAGAGCAGGAATCTTAATTTATCCCATCCTCTCCATCCCAAAGCGCTTTCCCAGTGCAGGCGATCCCTGCTGCCAGCTGCAATCCCTTCCCTCCCCGGGATGATTCCCGGCTGTGACGGCAGCGGGAGGCAGGCGCAGGTTCCTCTGGAAAATCTCCTTTTCCAGCAGGGAGGAATCCTTGCTGGGGGTGCGGCCAGAGCTCCCCGGATGGGTTGGGAATGTGGGCCAGGGAAAGTTTCCCAACTCCAGAGTTCACCCCGAGGTCCCTGGGAGGTTACAGGGCTGCAATCCAGGCTGCATCCCAAGGGATTTTTCAGTGGAATGTCCCTCCCCCGGCTGTCAGGGTGACACTGCTGGCAGCTCTGGAGCCAGCCAGGGAATTTTGGAGCACCCGAAGGCAGGAGGAGCTTGTGGGGAATATCTCCATGGAGTTCTTCATCCCAGTGGGATGGCTTCAGCGTGGGGCTGGATAATCCCTGGAGCCAGGAACGGCTGGATCCATATCCCAGAGAGTGCTGGATGTGGGAATGCACATCCCAGTGGGAGCTGCGTGTGGGGGATGAAATCCCAATAGGAACTGGATGTTGGGGATGAAATCCCAATGAGTGCTGGATGCTGGGGATGAAATCCCAATAGGAACTGGATGTTGGGGATGAAATCCCAATGAGTGCTGGATGCTGGGGATGAAATCCCAATAGGAACTGGATGTTGGGGATGCACATCCCAATCCAACCAAACCCATCAGAGGTGCACAGCTCCGATGATTTTTTTTGTTTTGTTTTGTTTTTGGAGCATCCCCTCTAAAATTAACGCAAGGGCTGAATTTCCCTGCAGCAGCAGCAGCAGCTGATTTCCAGCAGCCAGGAATGCTCCAGAGGAAGTGATTTTATTTTCCCTTCCTTGCTGGATTTCCGAGGACGCCGCCTTTGATCCCCGCTCCCGATGTTATCGAGGAGGAAGCTGCAGCTCTTTGAAGTGGGCACAGATCCTCGGGGGGGTTCAACCCTTGGCATCGGGGTTGGATCACCCCAGCTCCAAACCCAGGGGCTGTGGCCACCAAGGGCACTGCTCACACCCCACTTTGGGAGGAAAAACAGAGGATTTAATGCCTGGAGGAGCCCAGATGTGGCGGGGTGGGATTTGGGTGTCCCGCTGCTGTTGGGAACATCTGGCCTGGCCGCTGTGTCCCGGGGCGCTGGAAATGGGTCACGTCCTGATTCCGGAGGAGCTGCCCGGCTTTGGGATGAGCTTTTCATCCTGGGCCTGTCTGGGTCCCTGTAAAACTCCTTTGTGCTTCGGGGCTGCGGCTGCCTGCCCGGAGGTTCACCCCCAACAGGCACCTTCTCCTTTTGGAGCTGCGTGGAAGCTGCGGAAAGGACTCCACCATGGGAGCAGCCCCGAGTAATCCTCACTGGGGTCCTGGACGGGGATAATGGGAATGTGGGTGGGATTGGGTCAGTGCCCAAACAAGTCCCACACCATGGAAGTTTGGGCAGGCAGTGGCAGGGACAGGAGAGCCCCCACGGGTCTGTTCGGAGCCTTTTTGTTCGTTATTCCATAAAAAAATCAGGAAGCTGTTGCAGCAGCCTGGCAGAGCTCTGGGGGGAGGCCTCCACAGCATCCCCCTGCCTGCCAGGCCTGGGAGCTTTCCCAAAATCCCTGACTCCTGGAATTATCTTCCCAAAAAGCTCCACGCTCTGGCCTGGCTGCCCCCAGGATGTCCCAGGTTGGAGCCATCTCCAGCATCCCTGGGAATTCATTCCCACCTGAGCCAGGTGCTCCCTCCTCCACAGATCCAGCTCCCTGGAAGCCACCTCGGAGTGGCACGGAGCAAGCAGGAGCCCAGGACAATCAGGAATGGCCTCTCCAGCCTTTGGGATTTGCTGTGCCAGGGAATTCTGCCCACGCAGAGCTCCCGAGGAGCCCGAGCAGGACCTGAGGAATCACCTGCCAAGTGATTCCCATGCCAAGGCTGGTGATGCCATCCCCTCTGCCTTGCTCCCTGGGAAAGTTCCCTCTGCTGGAGGAAGGTTGCTGGATATACCCACGAGCCCACGCCGCTTCTTCTGGATTCCTGTCCCAGATTTAAAACTCCAGGTGGTTTTTCAGCCCAGAAAATCCCGATTTTCCCTCGCTCCCAGCACCCTCAGCTCTGTCTGAGGCTGAACTTGTGCCCTGCAGACAGGGCCGGATTTCACTGTGACCCATAAAGCAGCTCTGGCTCTTCCCTCCAGGGAGACTCGTGAGGAAGATGGAAAGTAGGCCCTCAATGCCCCAAGAATTCACCTCTCTTCCCCCATCTTCTCTTCCATGAACTTCTAAGCTCATCCAAAATGCTCCATACATTGATGGCAGGGCCGGGACGCTGCAGCTTTTCCAGGAGAGCAGGATTTCCATGGAGTTCTAAGTGGAAGCAAATGGTTTTAAGGGAAATTAAATTTACAGCTTTATATATTTTAAAAAAAAAAAAAAAGGCATTTTATTGCTTTGCTTCGCCTGTCAGTTGGGAGAGGCAGGAGATAAAGGAATGCTCAGAGGCTGGATTCAAAGAGGAGCAAACCCATGGATCAGCAGGTGGATGGATTTGGCCCCTGGAAAACCCTGGATGTTTGGAAGTGATGCTTAGGATGCGTCATCCTCTTACATGTCGGCTGTGGACGCAGGCACAGCAACACCTCAGGGTTTGTTTATGGGGAAAAATAGCAAATCCCTCGGATTTATTAATGAATCTCTTCCCATGGCCTTGACTAGAGGGCTTGGAGTAGGCAGGGAGGAAAGAGTGGCATTGGACAGCATGGAAGCCAACAGGAGCAGAGAGCCCAGGAGGGGTTGGTGCCTTCACGGCCAGGAGAAGCCTGTGGCATCCACCTGGATCCGTCCGTGCCGTGTCCAAAGGAGCTGGGAAGATCCCGTGGGACAGGGGAATCTGACCCATCAAACTCAGGATTTGAGCGCTGCCCCTGCTCTGGGGTCCGGGGTGTGCGCTCGGATCCCGGGCTCCTTTTCCGCCAGCAGCCGCAGATTCGGGGCCCCTCATTCCCAGCCCATCCTCGCTGGGGCTGCCAGCTCCGAGGGCACCCTCCAGGTGACATTTCCCGCTGTGCCCTGGCTCGGGGGGGAGCAGGGCACGCTGTGGCCATGCCCAGCCGGGGTGGCCGGGGGGCTGCGCCGGTCCCCAGCTCCAAGAAGGCTCCGGAGCAGGAAGCTCCCCCGGCTCCAGCGCTCCCAGCTGTGTCAATAGAGGAGCCAGGAACAAAGGGGCTCTTTCTTTGCCTCTGTTTGTGCAGGGGGGGACAGTGGCAGTGGCACTGGGGACAGCGGGACAGTCCGGGCTCAGCCCTGAGCTCGCTGTTGGTTCTGGCTCGGTACATCCACGCGAGTATCCGCGCCCCAGTGTGCCCTGGACACCCAAAATCGGGAAGATGGGAGCGGCTATCAGGCTCAGCCTAACCATAGCCCAAGGCGCCACACCCCCACGGGTACTCAGCAGGCGTTAATAATGAGCAACGAGTGTAAACTTGACTTAGCCGTAGCAAATTCAGGGTTGGTAAATCCTGTGCCGTCATACAGGAGGCCCAAATTAACTTTATAACGGGGTAAAGAGCTCGTACGTGTTACCCAGGCAGCTAAGATTAAAAATCAGCTGGGCCAACTAAGCCCAAGATGTCCATAAGGCCACCCTCCTTAAAGAACATCTTAGATTTATTGAGCTCCTCGAAATGGAATGAGGGGATCCAGAGTCCACCTGCCTTGGATTTTTATCTTCATTTCTCCGTTGTTTGTGCTCTTGGGCCTGAAATCTGCATCGTCCTTGGTCCCGAGCGAGGGAAGGAATTGTTCTGCCCACTCTGTGAAGAGCTTACCACCACCCAATATGAAACCCAGAACTGCACTAAAATAACTGAGAGTCTGAAAAAGAGAGAAATTAAAACTGAAGGCGTGGACAGCACGGGGACAATGCCAGGCTCTGGCTGCTCCTCTCCCACCAAGGGGTCCTGCAGGAACTTCTGGAGAGCTTTGCAGGGCTCGGGCAGCTCTCCCTGTGGGCACCTCGCCAGAGCATCTCCCAGGGATGCTGCCACTCCTGCCAGAGCTCCACAGGGCTTTGAAGCAGCAGCTGATCCCTGGAAACCTCCGGTGCCCTCCCCGTGCCCCCGGGAGCGGGGCCGGCCCCAGCCCAGGTGCAGCAGCCTTGGGGGTTCCTGTGCTGTGCTTCCTCCTCCTCGGAGCTCCGGGAATCCTCTCCAGCCCCGGCGTCAGCTGTGAAAACAAGAGGAGCCCCTTCCTGGCCGGGGCAGGGAAGTGTCCGGCCCCTCCGGCACAGCCCCGGCTCTGGAGGCAGGAGCTGAGGGCTCCCGGCCCTGGGAGCACTGGGAAGCTCAGCTTTGGCCGCTGGAGGATGCCCGGCCTCGTTGCCAGCTCCCCGATATCAGATTCTGGGACTGAAGTGATGGAGTGGAAGAGCTGAGTCACTGAATCCATGCATTTTTAAAGGGAGAGGCTTGGAGGACACCCAAGTCCTGGTGGGAACACGAAGCTTCTCCCATTTTTCTCCCCAGATCTGTTCCTGCGTTTTAACCCACACATTTCAGGATGTCAGCCCTGCTCTTGGCGCTGCTGTCACCCTGGAGCTGTCCTGCTGGAGGTCCCAGACGCTGTCTGTGTCTCCCACCAGCCAGGCTCCCGACACAGGGCTGTGCTCCAGGCCTGCTCCTCCCTTCTGCTGGATAAATCCACGGAAGCTCCTCGCAGAGCTGCTGGGAACCTCAGGAAATTTTTTTTGCTCCATCTTGAGCCCAAGGATGTGGCAGGAGGCTCTGCCTGCGTCAGACTGGGGACACCTGGGGTTCTCCCCCTTGGATCCCCATTTTGTCCAGAGCCAGCGCTGGGTTTGGCGGTGGCACCGCTCCCGCAGGTGACATCCCTGCTGTGACATCCCTGCTGTGACATCCATCCCTTTTCCACAGGCTGCCCAACGCCCCGCGGATGAGTCAGGCAGTGAGGGGATGAAGCAGAGCCGAGCAGAGCTGCTCCCATTCCCACCCAGCCTCGGGAAGCAGCACATTATGGGAGCACCCACGGGGATATAAACCGGCAGCTCTTCCATGTCCTCTCCTCTGCTGCTGATTCCCACACACACGGATCCATGGAAATCTCGGGGCTGGCAGGGACAATCATCACTGGCTGCTCCAGAGGCCTCTCCAGCGAGAGAAGGGGAGTCCCAGGGAGAGTGGAACGTTTGTTCCTCAAAGGAACCTCCTTGCACGGAGCAGAGATGGATTTTGGCGGCTCCTTCCCCAGCTGGATGCTCTGGATGCTGTGCCCTTGATCCAAGGGTCACCTCTGGGGACAAACCTGTTGTCCCCCGAGCTCGGAGGATGCCGTGGAGCTGCAGTTCCCGGGATTTCACCGCGGCTCCTGGTGCTCGGCCGCTCGGGGAAGAGGAAAACAATGCCCTGCAATTAAAGAGTCTCTTAATTGCAGCGCTACACGCGGCTCTTCCGCTGCTTTCTAAGTTTGGGGCCGTAATTACAGCAGCAGGGAAAGGCAGCAGCTGCGGCCCCGCCGCGCCAAGCCCTGCCTTCCAGGGATTCTTGGATTTGACCGTCTAAACCCTGGGCTGAAGCCTGGCATGGGATGAAAGGGAAAAGCAACACCCAGGCTCTGCCTGGGCAGAGCCCTCGCAGCCTCTGCAGCCCCCGCCGGGCTCCCAGGGCAGCGTTTGTTCCTCTTTTTCCTCTTTTTCCTCTTTTGAATGGGTTTTTTGCAAAGCAGCTTTAAAAAAAAAAAATTTAAAAATTAAAAAACAACAACCCGGGGAGGTCCCGTCCTGGTCAATCCTTGCAAGTCTCAGTTTGGAAACAGCGGCCAGGAAGATTAAAGGGTGCCTGGAAAGCCGGGCTGGGTGTCAGGACGCTGGGAGGGACACGGCCAGGAGGGAGTTGTCCTCCTGCTGTCTGTCCGTGTCCCCAGCTCAGCTGTTTCTGGGGAGAAGCCATGCTGCTGAATCCATTTCCCTCTGGCTCGTAGGGTTGGTTTGTTTGGGATCTTCCCGCAGCATCCCCAAGCAGCTCTGATGGCCCCAGGGTCCCTTTAGTGCCCGGAGGAGATGGGAAGTGTGGGCACAGCCGTGGCAGGCAGACGCCCACACCCAGACTGAACGTTTTCCTTATTTCATCGCCCCGTGGCTTTGAGGAATCCCGGGATTAAAGCCACTTTCTGTGGCAAAAGGAGGGCATCTCGGGAGCAGGGGAGGGAGGCTGAATCCAGGCTGTGTTTTTCGGCTGGAGACGTGTCCCAGATCCCGAATGTTTTCCATCACACAGGCAGGTTTGTGTGGGATCACCTGGGCAGGAAGCAGCGGGGAAAAGTGATACCCCATGGGGAGGCCCTTCTCCAACACCCCCTTTCCCAAAATCCAGCAGCAGCCGGGCTTTTAATGGAAGAAGCAGCTACTTTACAGCAGCTCCTGCTCCATGTGGGAAAATTATTACTTGCAACGTTTGGCTGGAAAAGGGAGGAAAAGGAGCAGCACAGATGAGAGATGCACAAAGTTATTCCTTATCCCCGTGCCGGGATGAAGATCCCACATGACTTTTCCCTGCAAAAATCTCTTCCCGGAGCTTTAAATCTCCAGGTGAAGGAAAAAATGCTCTTGGTCTGTGAATTCACTGGGAAAATATGTGGGGTTTGGTGGCATTGCTAAAGGGCTGAGGGAAAGGAATCCTTTCCTGTGTCCTTGGGATTAGGTATTGTCTGGGATTCTTTCTGTGGACAGGAAAAAATTCCTGGGATGAATGTGGCCCTTCAGACAGGGAGTGATGTCCTGACCCCCTTGCCTCTCCTCCCTACCTTGTAGGGCTGGAGAGAAGCCATTCATGAGTAGTTTTCACCTTTTTTTTTTTTTTTTTTTAATGTGGGTTTGTTGTTTTATGTTTTTTTAATTGCCGTTGTTGGGAAGAATTCTGTTTTCCAGCCAGGATATAAAAATATCCCTTTTTCTCCAGACTCCCAGAGGACTGGGTTGTTTCATTCCTCCTCCAGTGGCTGAAGACAAGGAAAGGGATGAGTCACATGGATCCCACTCCCTGGAGGTGCTGCCCAGCCCAGGCTGGGGAAAATTCCCAGATTCCCTCATTTCTGTGCTTCCCAGCACCTTTTCCCATTCAGCATCCCTCAGCACTGGGATTCACCTCTGGGGGCTGTGGGAAGAGCAGCAGCATTCTTTCCTCAGACCTCTGAGGCAACACTTTAAAATCTCCTCGTTCTGCCTGGAAACCACATCCCGAAGCAGAAGGGAAATTCCCAGTCCTTGCTTTGCCTCCCTAAAGAGGGAAGTTGTCCTGGAGCAGTACCTGGACCAACACAGCAGGAACGGGCTTGGATTCCAAGAGCTTTTCCAGCTCATTCAGCACCAGCAAAAGGAAAATATTTATTGACAGGATGCCATTCTTCAACCCTCGGCTCATTTTTATTTTTTGCCTGATGAAAGAAAACTCCAGCAGCGTGAGGAAGGGGATTTTGTCGCTTGGAGCGTCTCTGGAGAAAACATTGCTGGGAGCAAACAGAGCCTGGGTTTGTCTGGGCCATGAATATTGGCATTATTCGGCCTCGCTCGTGCAGGGATGGGGCCTGGGGAAGCAGAAAAGCAGGAAAAGCAGCAGGAGGAGCGGCACAGAGGAGCTCCTGCAGCTCGGGGTGGCTCAGGGCTGGAGCACAGGGATGCGTCCGTGTCCCACATCTGCCACCCAGCAGCTGGAGCAGCAGGAAGGGCTGGAAATCCCTCGGCGGGATGGTTTTCATTCCTGGCCCTTTGAAGTTCCAGGCATGTGCCGGGCTCGTGCTCGGCACCTGTGGACGAACCTGACCCGGCTTCGGGGCTGGAGGGAGCCAGGAAAACCTGTGGAAAATCATCAGGAAAACCGTTGGGAAAACTGGTGGGGAAACATCGGGAAAAACAATGGGAAACCATCAGGAAAAACTATGGAAAACGGTTGGGAAAACTGATGCAAAGCCATCAGGAAAACTGTTGGGGAAACTGATAGAAAACCATCAGGAAAAACAATGGAAAAGCATCAGGGAAAATGATGGAAAACCATGAGGAAAACCCATGAAAAACTGTTGGGAAAACCAGCAGAAAACCATAGGGAAAACTGATGGAAAACTGTGGGGAAAACTGATGGGAAGCTGTTGGGAAAACCAACGGAAAACCATCAGGAAAACTGATGGAAAACCATCAGGAAAACTGATAGAAAAACATCAGGAAAAATGATGGAAATCTGTGGGGAAAACTGATGGGAAACCATCAGGAAAACTGGTGGAAAACCATTGGGTAAATCTATGGAAATCCATCAGGAAAACTGACGGAAACGCATCAGGAAAACCGATGGAAAACCGATGGAAAACCATTGGGAAAGCCCATGGAAAGCGCTCTGGGATGGAGCGCAGCTCCCCGCAGCCCGAAGCCGAGGGGTGTCCGAGCCCATCCTGGCGTTCCCTGGCTCGGGCACGGCCGGGTGAGGCTGGCACTGCCCGCGGCTGGAGCCGCCCGCTGCTCCCTGCATCCCGCCCGGCCGCCGCGGCCTCCTTGAAGCCGTCCATGAATGTGTCTCTGTTCCCCAGACTTTTTATAGCTCCGGGCGTTTTTCTTGGCCGCGGGCGCTGCTGCTCCCGTGGAGAACAGAGAGCATCGCTCAGCGCCGCCGGCCAGCGGGGCTGCGGCACGGCAGGTTTCTGGGATTCTGCTTCCCAAAAACTCCGTCTTCCCTCCTGGGGCTCTGCCCTGGTGCTGGTTTGGTGCGTAGCTCAGGTGTGGCAGAGCGCGGGGAGTGTCCTGGTTGGATTCTCCATCCCCTTTCCTAAACTTTTCCCCGCGTGGCGCATCCCTCCTGCCTTCCGAGGGCCGTGGGCTCCAGGGAAGCTCCGTGCAAGGTGGTGGCAAACCCGGATTCAGGCAGCAGCCCCGGCTGGAGGGAGCCAAACCAGCTCGTTCTCCCCCCAAATCCCGACAGCTCCGCTCTGGTTTCCATCGGGGCAGCTCCCCACGGGATGCGGCTCCACGGCTGGGACAGGGAGCCTAAGGGAAGGGAAACCTCGCAATTCCCTGCCCTGTGGGATGTGATCCCCTTCCCTAAGAACCCTCTTGGGGCCAGCACGGGCCGAGCAATGGGAACAGGCTCAGGAGAGGCGGCAGCTGGAGCACGAGCACCCTGTCACCCCCAGAGGGG
>VWZN01013329.1:568637-581480 GCA_013396955.1 Regulus satrapa
CGAACCCCCTGTCCCAAGTGCACTTTCAGAGCAAGGCCTATTGCAGCTCCCCCGCGGGCAGCACCGGCGCGGGAGCCGTGCCTTTCGAGACGAGCGTTCCCACTACGGCACCCACCCACCCCAGGCTTGTGCAAGCTTGGGAAGGTGCCACGAAGGCGTTTTCTCCCATGGACCAGAATTCAGCACCTTATTCAAACCCTGTTGGAAACCAGTTCTCATTCGAGTGCCAGTCTGGCCCCGAGCAGAGGCAGCACAGGCAGAAAAATGCCAGGCTGCCTTGGCAGCAGATGCACCTCCCTTCTGCAGTGCCCGGTGCCAACAGGCTGGAGCTGTCGAGACACATCAGCAGCCAGAAGCTCCCCTTCCCCCTGGGCACGTCGGACTGGCAGGGCAGCGGGAAAGCCCAGAAAGGGCCCCCCATGAGCAGTTCTCCAGGGTATCACAGCAAAAAGCTGTTATCAGGAGAGAGCCTCCAGAGGGGAGATCCCAGCCTGACGGGAACTTTCTCCTTTGAGAGTGGGAAGGAACCAGGGTCTCCTGCCTGCGACTCGAGAAGCAAGGCCCTGTTCTATAGTATGGCTCAAGCAACTCTTCCTCCTCCTCCCTCAAGGAGCTCGTCAGGCTCAGGGCTGGTCCTGCCACCATCAGCCTTGGTGACTGCCTCCCCTTGCGAGTCCCCACTGCCGTCCCCTGTCCCCAACCCCACGTGTGGCAGCACCTGCTCGTCGCTGTCCCCCGTGTCCAGCAGCCCACTCAACCCCGGCTTCGAGGACGGCCAGATGTCCGGAGCACTGACCCCCTCGCCTTTCTTCCAACACCCCTGCCATGCCAAGGATGCCAACAAAACCTTCCACCCCTCCGAGGTTCTGAGTCCCAGCTCGCTTCATTACCACGCCCAGGACTCTGTCAAGTCCTTCAACTTCCCTCCGGATGCTCTGAAAGACGACAGCCTCCTGAAGTGTGCCCCGGCCAGCCCTTTCCACAAACCGGGCGGGGAGGTGGCCAAAGGATGCTCGGACGGGCTGGATGGGGAGCAGCCTCCGCCGCCCTACTCCTCCCACCACCTGCTGGCCACGTCCCTGAGCAGCGCCAGCCTGGACCAGCTGGACGTGCTGCTGACCTGCAGACAGTGTGACCAGAACTACAGCAACCTGTCCTCCTTCCTGCAGCACCGCCAGTTCTGCGCCTCGCACCCCGCCGCCCAGGGAGAGCCCAAGGATGCTCCCCGGGCAGCCGAGGGGTGCAAAGCGCTCCCACCGGAGCCCCCCAAAGCCCCCGGCCTGCCGCTCTCTCCAGACCCCCAGGGACACCTGCTGGCGTTGAACAAGAGCGACGACTTCTTGCTGGACGGGGAAGGCAAAAGCGAGGGCAAGGAGGATGCTCTGAAGGGCGGCCTCTTCCACGGCCTGGCCAGCAGCTCCCTCCCGCTCAGCGCCTCCGACCTGGACATCGACGACGCCAAGCTGGACAGCCTGATCACCGAGGCCCTCAACGGCCTGGGATACCAGTCGGACAACCCGGAGATCGACAGCAGCTTCATCGACGTGTTCGCTGATGAGGAGCTGCCGGGCGTGAAGGCGGCTGGAGGGGGGATGGCCCACAAGGCCAAGGAAGGCCTGGCCTCGGAGAGCAAATCCAAGCAGGTGGCGGAGGAGAAGGCAGCAGGAGAGGCCAAGGCCGGCTGTTTTTGTGAGGATGGCCACGCAGGTGGGGAGCAGGCGAAGAGAGGGGCAGGAAAGCAGCACCTTCACAAAGGGAGGGCGGCACGGAGGGTGGCACCGCAGGAGCCGGATCCCGCGGCACGGGGAGCAGAGAGGACAGCCAGGCTGAGGGCAGGCAGGAAGAACAGCGTCCCACCAGCCACCACCGCCGGCCAAAAACACCCCAGGAAACCCAGCCAAGACCCTCCGCCGAAGAGCGAGGTGGGGCCAGGCATCGCCACCAAGAGCTCCAAGCCACCGCGGTTCTCCATGAAGGACATGAGGAAACGGAAGCCCCGAAGCGGGACGTGGAGCAAGGAGCTCATCCACAAGATCGTGCAGCAGAAGAACAAGCTCCACAAACTGCAGGTGAAGAGCAGCAAGCAGGCCCAGCTCCCCCAGGGCACCGAGAGGCCGCTGGCAGCCGCCAAGGAGGGCGGGCTGCGGGAATACGACTACGTGTCCGACTCGGATGAGGAGGGGGCACAGTGCAGGAAGCCCCGGGGCAGGAAGAAACGGGGCACGGGATTCATGGGCAGGAGCAAGTACAGCTTCAGCAAGAAGCGCCTGGGCAGGAGTGAGAGAGCCAGAGAGAAGGATCCAGCCTGGAGCTACAGCCAGAAAAGGGACGGTCAGAAAAGGGAGGCACAGGAGGAGGGGGACATCCCGAGTCGGGAGGATGCTGAAAGAGAGGATTGTGCTGCCAGAGCCCGAAGGCGCAGCAGCCACTCATCTGCTGGCAGCAACCACAGCGTGCCCGGAGAGATGGGCACGAGCCCACCCTGCGCTGGTGGGGCTGGTGACAAGGGTGGCACCCAGAGGAGGAGGCGCTCAGGCAGCCCGGCCCGTGTGCCAAGGACTCCCCTCAGCCCTCCCCAGGACAGCAGCCCAAAGACGAGCCAGGAGAGCAAAGAGGACATTCCCAGGGGGAGCAGGAGGTTGGGCCCAGCCAAACCTTTGCTGGCAGGCTCCAGGACACGGCCGAGTGCTGAACCAGATGTTGCTGCCATGGACTGTGCAAAGGAGGAGCCGTCACTGCAGCCCCAGGAAAGGCAAATGCCCAGCACGGCCACCGCAGGAAGGAGCCCTGCCAGCTTCTCCTCTAAGGAGGGGGTGGAAGAGCCCAGAGGAGCAGCAAAGCTCCCGGGTGAGGCGGGAGAACCCACCCTGCAGGCTCCCAGCTCTCCTGAGCTCACCATGGACCACCAGAGGCACCAGTTTGCCCCTTTCCCAAGCGAAGGGCTGAAATACCACACAGAGGAGGTGATTGCTCCACCCCACAGCGGTAACAAATCGAGTCCTGGCCGTGGGAGCGCCACTTGCTCGGAGGCAGGAGTCAAATACGTGAAGGGACAGGGGCTCTGTGACAGTGGGAAGGGTTATCCCCCACCAGCTCCCACCTACGGGGGGGATGCAGTGGGAATGATGCTCGCTGCCAAGGCGCCCGATCCGTACGTCAGCAGTGACAACGCGTTTTTTGATCCCAAAGGCCTTCCCAGTCACTACGACGACAACCTCTTCCCAAAGCCCCCAGCCCTGGGCCCCTCCCACATGGATGACATGTACCTGTGCCGGGACGACATCGGCGCCAGCTCCTTCGAGCAGAAGCACTCCAGCATCTCCCCTTTTGCCGCGGAAATGCCGCAGGGCAAAGTGTCCTCCCCTCTCAGCTTCGACTCCTCGTCGATATTCGGAGAGCTGCCCGTCTCCGAGTTCGATCCGTACGAGAGCAAGGATGGATACGTGACAACGTTCCCCTGTCCCGGGAACGCCTCCCGCAAGCCGCTGCCCTTTGAGCAGCCGTACCCAGCCTTCCTGCCGGAGAAAGACTGGTCCCTCATGGAGGAGGTGGCTCCCATGCTGCCAGAAGACATGACCCAGTTCCACAGCCTCTCCGTGGAGAAGCCAGCGGCCAAGAAATTCCCCGAGGAAGGAGCTGTCCCCAGCAGCCAGCTCTCCCTGCCGCTGCCAGACAGGATCGCGGATTACAACGTGACTTTCATGAGCAACATTTCAGATGACGAGCTGGAGATCAAGCGCTTGGTCACGGAGCTGGAAAGCCAACTGCAGACCAGCAAGCTGGACTCGGAGGTGTCCGTCACCCTCCAGAAATCCGAGCCCAACGTGGCTGCCCACCTCCGAGCGCAGGGGGCCGAGCGGTTCCCAGTGCTGCCGGGAGAGCCAGAGGCAGGCCAGGAGAAAGGGCTGTTTTTGGCAGGGGAGCTGGGCAGATCGAGCCTCTGCGTTGGGGAGAGGCTGGCAGGGGAGAAGGCAGACATGGTGACCTCCCGTGAGGACTACGAGAGAGCCAGGGAGCCCTGGCCGTGCCCGCTGGAGCTGGGCTCACTGGAAACCGGGATGTGCGTCCCAGCCCCGCTGGCCACAAACCATTTCTGCTCCAAAGACAACAGTGAGCAGCTCCAGGGAGCTGCAGCCACTGAGGAAAGAGACCTCAGGAAGATGGAAAATGTGTCTTCTTCCAAAAGGCTCCCTGGCTCAAGCCCAACTGACCAAGCAGAAGCTCCCATCTACACCGCCCCTGTGACAAAGAGCCCTCCTGTTGTCACCGACTCCGTGTTCCCAGGGACCATGGACGCAGCAGAAGTAACCAAAGACCCCCTGCCACCTCTGCCACGCCAGTGCGATGCCAAGGGCTTCCCTGTGCCAGGGAAAGCAGACACTGACCCTGCGGAGCTGGAGAAGTTTGATGCCCATCTTCCAAACCCTAAGCCTCAATTTGGCTTTCAGCAGGGTCCCGCCCCAGCCTTGGATCTCGCCTTTTCACCTCATGTCAAAGAGGTCCCAGACACAGAAGAAAAACCCTTAAGCAGGACTGAGCCCCCCAAAACAGTGAAAAATGCTGTGGATCTCAAAGGGGGTGGTAGTGGGCCTGTGCTGGTGGAGGAAACGGAGGAGAGGAAGAGTCCCAACACCTATCGAAGCTCTGGGCCCAGTGACAAAGCCAACGAGCCCAAAGTGCTGCTGTTTGAGATGCTGAGCGTGCCCAAGGAGAGCGACAGCCCTTCCCAGGAGATGATGGTGGCATCCCAGGAGACCTCTGCCAACCCTCTGCAGCAGCTCCAGCTCTTTGTTGCCCGGACGGTGAAGAACAACGAGGAGGAGCTGTTGATGCCGTGCTTTCCTGGGCTGCTGGCTCCCGGCCACCCCTCTGCCACCGCCCGCGCCCAGACCGAGCACAGGGAGCAGAGCAGCTCTTTGGAAGGGGAAGATCAGACCCAAGGGGAAGGGGATATCCCCCTTGGAAGCAGCACTGGAAATACCCCTGCTCCAGGGAAAGAGGTGCTTCCTCCCAGTGGATGCGGGCAGCTGGAGTCTTTGGATGCAGAGGGCTCTTACCGTGCAAAACAATCCACGTCAGCAAAGCCGGAGCTGCACAATAATGTAACAGAGCTGCAGCACTTAGCAAATGAACCCCCGGAGCCGAGGGACATTAATATCCCTGCAGATGGTGTTTCCCAGGAGCGTAATGACCTCTCACCACCCAACAGCACCGCGGTGACCTCGCTGCCAGGGCAGGGAAGGAAAGCTGATCAGCTCAGGGAAGACCAGGAGGGAGATAACAACGCAACGACCTTGGCATTTAGGAAACATGAGCAATCCCATTCCAGCCGTGGATTGCTCGAGGAAGAAACGCTGGGCAGAGAAGAGGGAGAGAGGCTGGAAAGGAGTCGGGTGGGGACGGAGACGCAGCACATGGGCAGTGCTGCCACGAGTCCTGTTGGCCCCCTTGGTCCCTCTGAGGGGGATCTCCACCAGGACCACGGCTTGGGGACGGAGATAAAAGCCAGTACAGTCAGTGCAGATGTTCCCAGAGAAGGGAATGGCAAGCTGTCCCTCAATGGGGAATTCCCAGCGGCCAAATTTCCAGCGGGCAAATTTCCAGCGGGCAAATTTCCATCCAGCTTCCTCTTGCCAGCCAAATATTCCGACCTCAAATGCTTGCAGAGCAGTGGGGCCAAGGGGGGAGAGGTCCCCAGCTTTGGCACTCAGCTCTCGGATGAGAAGTACGGCTCTTCCCTGCCTGCAGCACCAAGCTCATTCGTCACAAAGAGTTGTCCTCCCGATGAGCACGTCCATCACCCTGTGACCCCAGCGGAGCAAGGGACGTGGGGAAGGGCACCCGCCTTCCCTCCCTCGCTGCACCACTGCGGGGCTGTGCCGATGGAAGCGGCCCAGGAACATCCTCATCACCTCCCCGATGGTGTTTTGGGTAGCTATGACTCACCTGGAAGAGAGGGCACAGTGAGACCCTGCCCTCTGCTGCACGGTGATGGTCTGCTGGGCCCTGCCTTGGAGATGGGGGGTCCCCAGGCACCTCCTGGGAAGGACTGTTCTCTTCCCTGCTCGCCACCTTTCCACCAAAAGGGTGTTGGGAAAGAAGTCCCCGACAACACGGGTGCTGCGCTGCCGAATTTTAAAGAAAACCAAGGATGTGCCATCACAGACACAGTCGTTAATTCCACCTCTCCGGAAACCCAGGATTATCCAACACAGCCCACAGCAGATCTTCTGCCCATGGAAGAAAGGGAGGTCAACCTGAACCAAGAGAGCAAGTTTGACAACTGCTCCCATGTCAGGAATAAGCATCAAAGTGAGCCAGAGGCTTTGTCCAATGGTTTTGCTGTTCAGGACATGTCAGCTGGCATCAGCAGAGGTCTTACAAGGCTTGGAGATCTTAGTCCTGCTGAATTAAATGGTCACGAGTTTTCAGGGGCAGCAGAGGTGAGACTTGGTATTTCCAAAACCACAGAGAGTGAAGGAAATAGTTTAAAAGGGGAGAAATCCAAAAGCCATGGGACTGCAGAAGCTGGGGGCTGTGTGTCAAACAGCGTGGGCCAAGGAGAGGACTACACACCCAGCAGTACTCCAGACCCATCCCAAAATGAGCTCCACAAAGGAAAAAAGCCCAACGGACTCCCGGTGACCTGTGACATTTGTTCAGCCACTTTCCGATCCAAGCCCGGCCTGACCAGGCACAAAGCTGTCAAGCACCAGGTGAAGAATGGAGGTTTGCCACAGCCCAGCAGGACTCCCAGGTCCCCTCTGATTCCTGCACACAAGACATCAAAAGCAGCCCAAAAGGTGCCCAGGAGGAGCCTGAAGGCATCAGTCAAAGACAGAACCTGCAGCTCACAGGTGCCAACCTCCACCGGTGAACACATTCCCAAGAAAACACTCCCGGACCTGGAGAAAGGGCCCAGCAGGCAGATGCAGGAGGTGGTCAGCAGAGTGCTCAGCGACCTCAGCGTGATCTCCTTGGAGATGTCCCAGGAGCTGCACCGCACACGTGCCCTGCACAGGGAGGTGAAGGCAAAGGGGCCGCGCCCAGAGATGAGGGGATCGGGAGAGGCAGCCCCTGGGAAGCCGGATTTGGGATGGCAGCTCAGGAAAGGAGAGAAGGGCAGAAGGAGCCAAAGCAAAGATCTTGGAGAGGAGAACAGCAATTCTGAGAAGCAGCTCAACAGGAAAGTGAGGCGAAGGAAAGCGAAGGTGTTTCCCAGCAGGAATGAGCCCGATGGTCCCGGTGAGCTGGAGAAGAACTCAGCTCCTGCTGCCCTCAGCTCCAGCCTGCCCGGGGTCACGGAGGACTGGCACGAGCCTGATGATGGCTGCATCTCCACAGAGGAGCAAAGCAGGACCAGCAGAGCCCAGCACCCCCAAAAAGCCAAAGAGTCCTCTCGTGCAGCCGAGCTTGCTGAAGACCTGGGCAGCAGGATGGAGTCTCTAAAGGAAGCGGTCAGCGAGGAGGCAGCCACGGGCACGGTCATCTGTCCCAGGGAGGTGGAAGATCCAGATGCAGTGGAAGACACTCAGGCTCACAAAAAATGGATCAGCGGGTTTGTGAAGCAAGTGGCGAAGGGATGGGGCAAGGTGGGCCCAGAGCAGCATCCTGGTGCTGATGGCACGGAGGACATGAATTCTGGGCCAGGGGACAGTCCTGCGGCAGGCAGCGACACCAGAAACTGGAGTGGTGCCCTGCAGGGTCCCACAGCTCCTGCCAAAGGGGCTTTGCTGCTGGAGAACCACGATTTGGGAACTTCCCAGAATGTTTCTGGGCACGGTGCTCTGCAGACCACGCCGGGGACCAGCCCTCCTGCAGAGCCAAAGCTGTGGATGGAGGCAGATGTGCCAGCAGGCAGGGAGCACTGCGGGGACAGCACGGCCACCTCAGACCTGCAGGGCTTTCTCGACGATGATTCCACATTCTCCCAGCTGTTCCCCAGGGATGAGCAGTTTGTCCGGAGGAAGTGCACGCGGGTGTACGGGAAACGAACCAAGAAACCCAAACCTGTCCCCGAGGTGAGCCTGCAGCCAGCGGGGACCATCGACCTCTTCACCATCCGCCTGGCTTCCGACCTCAGCGACACCAGCTCCTTCTGCGTCACCAGGGAGGACCCTTGCGAGTACGAGACCATCTCCGCTGACGATGCCCTGATGCTGAACATGTGCCACGGCAGCAAGGCAAAGAGCCAAGATGCTGCCCCTAACGGATCTAAGAGCATCGAGCTGAGCTTGGGCCAGGAGACGACCGACCACGGGAAGGAGGACATTGACCTGGAGGACAACATGCTGACCTTCTTGTGCCAAAACAGCCACGCTGACAACGTCCCCGGCATGAACATCTGGGGCAGTCTGGAGAAGGAGGGGGAAAGCCTCTCTGCCGAGGACATGTTTGAGCCTCTGATGGACCTTGAGGATGAGCACTCGCTCCAAGAAGTGAACTCCGAGCCCCCCGACCTGGCAGAGGAGTCCTATAATGCCAAGGATAACGGGGATTCGGACTCCCCGGAATTTCACACCATTGACATTGAGATGCTTAATGCAAAGCTGAAAGTGAGAGACGTGTGCTTCTTCAGCCCTTGCGAGGACCTTCCTGGCCACGGCAAGGACAACGCTGTGAGTTTGAAGACAAAGTCGGGCAAGCACAGGGGCAAGCTGGAAGATGGGAAATCGGGGAAAAACCGCGGGGAGATAACCATCAAAACCAAAGAGAAGCAGTACAAATGCAAAGTCTGCTTCCAGTGGTTCCTGACGCTGGGGGAGCTGGACTTCCACAAGCTCTCCCACAACCCTTCCCCTCCTCCTACCTGCTACATGTGCGTCCAGCGCAAATTCAGCTCCCGGGAGCAGCTCCGGGACCACCTGAAGGAGAAGCACGCCAGGAACAAAGCTGGGCTGTGGGCGTGCGGGATGTGCCTGAAGGAGATCTCCGACGTCTGGATGTACAACGAGCACCTGCGCGAGCACGCCACGCAGTTCGCGCGCAAGGGGCAGGCGCAGAAGTCGGTGATGGGCCTGCCGGGCTGCTTCGGCGAGGACAGCGCCGCCGTCACCCACTTCCTCAACACCATCATGTACCGCAAACCCAGCAGGTCCTCCCGGCACGGCGACCCCGGCGGCCGGCACGGGGTCAGCAGAGAGAGCAAGAGCCCCAGGGAGCTGCCCCCTGAGCAGGAGAAGGTGATGAAGGACCCCTTGGAAAGCAACGCCAAGGTGAAGCCATCTGCACCCAGCTCCTCCAAAGCATCCTCCAGCCCGTCTCCAGAGCACACGGCAAAAAGCGAAAGCACCCCAAAATCTGTCCCCATGCATCCGGACTGCAAGGATCCTTCCCGGGACTGCCACCACTGTGGCAAACAGTTCCCCAAACCCTTCAAGCTCCAGCGGCACTTGGTCGTGCACAGCTTGCAGAAGATTTACTTGTGCCACAAGTGCCCCATGTTCTACCAGGAGACCAAAGAGCTCCGGAGCCACCTGAGCCAGGAGCACGGCGTGGTGGAGGAGCAGGAGATCAAGCACACCACCCTGTACGCCTGCGAGCTCTGCGCCGACGTCATGCACGTCATCAAGAAGTCCTTCATCTGCAGCATGTGCAACTACACCTTCTCCAAGAAGGAGCAGTACGACCGGCACATGGAGAAGCACCTGGCAGGCAGCAGCAAGACCTTCAAATTCCGAGGGGTCATGAGGCCTGGCGCTGCCGGCAGGGAGGGCAGGGAGAAGGCGAAGGGTTTCGGGTCTCTCCGGGAGGGAATGCCACCGAGCAAGAAGCGGAAGGTGGCTCACCGCGGCAGCTCAGTCCCACACGGGTCACCAGTCCCCCTGGACCCCACGAGTGAGCTTCAGCTGGTAGAAGCTGGAAGTCCCAGCCTGCAGGTTCCTGCTGGCTCCTTCCCAACAGCACCTGGTGACCTGGGAGCACCTCAACCTTCCGTGAAAGCTGGAGTCCTGGTGGGTGACTTCTCAGAGCTCCTGGCAGAGATGGAGAAGTCCCCATTTGAGCCCTTGCCACCACCACCCTGCCTGTCCCCATCTCTGCCGCCAGCTGCTGCGGGCAGCCCCAAGCTCGGCCACATCGCTGGCCTGTCCATCGAGGAGCTGGAGAAAGGAGCCTTTGATGGGAAACCACTTCCTTTCTTGGACTCACCTGAGTTTCCCATGGACCTTGCTGGCTTGGCTTGTCACCAGGCCACCAACCAAAAACTGTCCCCTCCCCTCCTGACCCAGAAACATGGCTGTGCTGATGCCCATAAAAAAACAAGCCCAGGCAACAAAGATGAATACAGGGCCTGCATCCTGGAAAACCCCAGCACAGACACCAGTGCTGTGGACGGGATCCCTTTTCTCCAGCTTGCCAAGAAGGCCTCAGAGCTTCCTTCTCCTAAGGCAGAGTCCCCATCAGCGACGGAGACCCCCAGATGGGGCAACCCCAGCGCCAGGGATGCCTCTGCCTGGGAAGGTGCAGCTAAGCCCGCGTCTCCAGAAGGTGCCCACCAGCCCCTGCCCCCAAAGGACAAGACAGCATCACCCACACTCAAGAGAGCTTCCAAAGATTCAGCGCCACCAAAGAAGAGCGTGGGTAGTGAGGCTGCTCCCGATGTGGGCAGCACAGAGGAGGGCCAGCAGCCCATCTCAGGGAAGGAGAAATCCGTGCCTGAGGCTGAGGACAGTAGCACCAACGCCAAGGACCCAGGCGGCAGCGCCGGCAAGTCCAGCGGCCACCAGCCCAGAGGTGAGGTGGCCAGCAACAGCACGAGACACGGCCACGTGGAGCCAGGTAGAGCCACCAGCAAGCTTCACCCCAAGAGGAGGAAAGAGCACAGGTCCCTGAGCCACCGGAGCAGCTCCGGCTCCCGGGAGAACATGGAAGGAGACGGGAAGAAGAAGAAAGCCCGGCCACCGTGCCCGGCGAGGAGCGAGAGCACCGCAGAGCTCAAACGTGGCAGCTGGAGCAACGCCGAGGCTGCCGGCCTGTCCCCTGGCAGGAGGGACATGCACTGCAGCAAGCTGGCAGCCAAGCCCAGGACGGGCCCCCAGCTGAAGAAGATGGTCCTGGACTCTTACAACCAGAAGAAGGGGGAGCTCCGCCACGCCAACGGGGACGTGAAGCGCAGGAAGGCCATTCTGGGCAAGAGCCTCCACCAAGTGTTGGCCAAGGGGCCGGCGCCGTCCCCGCGGGGCTCCTGGCACGGCCCCCGCGCCGCCCGCGGGGCCAAGGCGGCCAGGCCGGCCAGCTACCGCAGCGCCGAGTCCCAGAACAACCTGCTCAGCCAACTCTTTGGGCAAAAATTAACCAGCTTTAAAATCCCTTTAAGGAGAGATACTTCAGAATAATTTATGGAAGTGACTTATGGTGATCCTCAGCTGCTTTCATGGGGTTTGCAAGGGAAAAATTATCAAAGCATTAAATTCGTTTGTGTTGCATGATTTCTCTGTCTAGCTTAAATGAACTTGCACTGCAGCCTCTGTGAAATAGTTTGCTTTGTGTCTACTAATCTACTTTAATTCACCTGAT
Organism: Regulus satrapa; assembly: GCA_013396955.1. Taxonomy (NCBI): domain Eukaryota; kingdom Metazoa; phylum Chordata; class Aves; order Passeriformes; family Regulidae; genus Regulus; species Regulus satrapa. Next base: position 580,155 of record VWZN01013329.1, read on the forward strand.
TTATCATGCAAATGCTAGAACTTTGATGTTGCTGATGATTTTCATGAACTGAAATTGTAATCGCTTTGGGCAGACTGAATCGTCGAGAGCAATTGCTTTATTGCAGAAGTGCTGAGGTTATAAGGATACTTGCAAATCTCAGACCCTTTTGAGTCTGTGTCTGTGTTATCTTTGTACAAAGTACTTGAAGAGATGAACTTCATTCCGTAGACGTCTTATTCATAAGGTGCAGTACACTGTAGAAAGCAAATTTTTTTTTTTTTGAAGATTTTGCACAAATAATCCCATACAATTCATTTAATTGGGAGCTGGCCTAAGCGATGATACAATTAAAAAATTAAATTAAGACCCGAGTGTCCTATATTTTGACAGCCATCCCTAAGAATTTTGTTTCTACATCGTCAAGAGAAGAACGACCCAGCTCTGGGGTTCTGGGGCTGTCGGAGCCCTCCAGAGGATGCTGCCACTCTTTGACCACTGTAGACGATGGGACTGGAGGAGAAGCGTCCCCGCGAGCAAACTGCACCTTGACACTTGTGACAAACTCTGATTTTTTTAGGGTTTTTTGGTTGGGTTTGTGTGTGTGTATGCGTGCGTGCGTGCGCGTGGTGGTTTTTTTTTTTTCTTTTTGTTTGTGGGGTTTGTTTTTTGTTTTGTTTTGGGGTTGGTTTTTTTTTGTGCAACGAGAAAACTGTGCCAATTTACCGCAGCGAAAACCGGTACTGTCCAAGTGCCCTCAACAGAATCACTTCTAAACTCTCTTACTGTATTGACGTAGTGGCTCTAATAGGTATCCGCTTGTACTATGCAGTTACTGGTGCTATTCTTCATTTGTAATGTGAATACAGACTTCCTTGATTGAAAAAAAAAAAAAAATAAAGGGAATTGGTAGGAAGAAGCCGTTACCTGTTTAAAAAAAAAAATACAGAGCAGGAGAAGGGAATTAAAAAAAAAAAAAAAAGCCAACTCGAGGGAAAAAAAAGCATTCAGCTTTAGGGATAAAAATTAACTCTAGGGAAAAGATCCGACTTGGGGGAAAAGTACAACTTAGGGGAAAAAATAGAGCTTTAGGGAAAAAAAAGACTTTAGGGAAAAAAATTCCAACTTTAGGGAAAAAACTCCTCTATGCTGGTACTCCGTAGTGTCAAAAAGGTTACGTCACATTAAACGAGCACGTTCTACAACCAAACTTTTGGATCTAGAAAGAAATCTCAGGTGCAAATGAGGACATGGAAAGATTTTATTGAAATACTCCCAAGTCAAGGAGGTGAAGTAATGCACTGATGTGATATGAACAGTCAGAGTACTTTGCGTCTGTCCTGCAAT
>VWZN01013331.1:1435-15658 GCA_013396955.1 Regulus satrapa
ATAAAAATTATATAAATATATGTAAATATACTATTTCAAAATATTAGAAAATAAAAATTATCATTTACTTGCTACAACAGGTGAGGTAATTTTGAAAATGAGGGGAGTTTATGGGTTTACAGGAGACACACAAGTTTAACCTCTATCACTGAACTTTTTTAGCCTCCACCACAGAATGAGGAGGTGAACTACATTTGAGAAGAGTCTCCACACTAAGTTAATTCCAAAGCAGTGCTTGATACATATCTGGAGAGTACTAACTGACTCATACCAAAACCTTTTAAATAATTTAACCATTTAATGGTTGAACTACATGAATAATTTAACAATTTAAATGAGAAAGTTCCAGTAGCTGGAGGCATGCCCTGATGGTGTTTAATTTGCCAGAACAGACAGAGACCTAAAGTTTACAAACCTCTTTTCACAGATGATGACCAAAGACCACTACTGTGAGTTAGCATCACCTCCTTGGCAAGTGTCAAATGCATTTTAAAGTAGATAGAAATTTATAATTAATATGTTAGCACTTGAAAACAAAAACAAACAAAAACCAAAAAAAGTAGCAAAGGAAAGATACAGGAGAACTCCCAGGAAATATTCACACAGAATCATACTGGCTACTACACTTGGGAGAGAAGGTGACTGCCTCAGATATCTGAATTATAGGCAGTCTGAATATTGCTTTATTTTGGAGACCTAGAAGCTACCATGACTTTAGAATCAGATATTAGACTGTGGCTTCTCAAATTATACTAGAAAACAAGGAAAACAGAGGGAAAATATCCCTGGCTTTGTCAAACATCAATCAGTCTCTTCCATCATCTTCTCTTGAATGGAAACACATAGAGAGCAAATTGCTTTAATTTCCAGTACAGAATCTACCATAGCTGTATTTCATTCTAACATGAGAAAAGGATGGAAATTAAAGAGTAAGTTTTGGATCTATGCAGATATCAAATGAAACTTAATTGATAAGGCACACAATTTTTACTATTAAAATGTTTTTGTTTTGGTTTTTTTTAACTCATTAATGTTCTCATGAGATAAATTTATCCTAATTAAGTTTTTTCCTAAGTTAAGTTTTTTCTAATTATACCTCAAAACAATATCTTACATTAATGATAACGCATATTGCAAATATGGTAACACAAGAGTTGATACTATTTTTATGATGCCTTCATTAGTTATCTTATGACATCAGCATGGAAATCAAAAGCAGCCAAATAAGGTTGATCAGGTACTTTATATGAGTTTCATGCTGTCCTTATGCTGTGGAACATTAATGTCAATGTCTAAGCCACACTGCATATAGTATCAATATTGATATTCCTGTGAACCTTGTTTCTTATTCACATTGCAAATGGCATGAACAGGAAAAAATAAAATACTATTTGCAGTGTAAGCATAATGACTACAAATAATAATAATGATGTGAGGATAAATAACACAGCTGTAGCCATGGTAACAATGCAGAGTGAATAATTCACAGCAGATAAAATACTTGATGAAGTTAGCCTACTTTTGCTGCAGTGGAATGACTGCTAGCAGATTAGAATTTTGTCTTCAAATGTGCTTCAAAAGTGTCTGGGACATAGGGGAATATTTTGTATGTGATCCTAAATGTTTTAAAGTTAAGTTGTTTGCTAGCTATGAGAAGAGACGAGAATCTTTTTTTATGCTGACTGATCAGATGAGCATCTATTCCCAGTTTAATCCAAGTTCCATTAAATTTGGAAGAAAGATATACCTATCACATTGAGTTAGAACTGAATCAATAAGGAATTTCAATTTATCTGTTTATCATTAATGATTTTTGCTCACAGAACTGAATAGTTAGCCATAGAACTGTGGGCTCTCTATTCATTAAATAATTTCTTTCTTTTTTTTTTTTTTTTCTAAACTGTAGACAAGGAAGGATGTTCTGATTCTTTGACATCATTAAAAAAATGTCTTTTCAAAACACCTTTTGATCCAAAACCTAATGTGAAGGGGATTGGGAATGGTGTGACGAAGATTCAACTGGCTGCTCCTGGTCTAGCATGCATGATTAAAAGATATAAGATTCAGTAGCCAGAAGCACACCAGATCAGTAAAGAAGCTGTAAAGTTAGCATCACATCCAGCTATCTTTAAGTCCTCAGCCTGGCCATGTGTTCATTTACAGATGGATCAGCTCAGGTAGTGAGCTGTAGATTTACAGCACTATCTCACTGGAAAGTTCACATTCCCATCTGTGGATCTTAGCCAGAAGGCTCAAACACTCTGCTATCATTCTATCCCTTCCTTCTTTAATCTGTCTTTTTTTGCATCCCTCAGGGCCTGCACACAACCTCAAACTGAGTATTTAGATTTTATTTGTATTAGATTAGTCCCTCAGGGCCAGCTCAGAGAGGAAACCTTCTTCCCAGGAAAGAACAGATGAAGTTTTGGCCCGGTTTCACCGTAGGTGTCTCTTTTTCCTTCTTTACTTTCTCCCTCCTCACTCTCCAGGACCTCAAATTTCTCTGACTTGTATCTTCTGCTGGCAACTGGAGAAGACATTGTGCTTCACTGCTGCAAGTCAGAGAATCTTGCTGAACGTTTTGCTCCAACACACCCTGGAGACTTTAAAGATGCAATTTGAGGTGAAGCAATTTTAAATTTTCTCTGAAGACGATTTTCAGTTGGCCATTGAATAATCAATCATTTAAGTCCAAATTTAAATGTATATCTTATAGCCTTCTGAATCATTCTACGTGCTTATTTTAACTTATAACAAATTTTAACAAGTCTTGTTCTGCACTGAAGTAGGTTTTGAAAAGCAACCATATATAAACAGACTTTTTCAAGGAAAAAAATAAAATAAAATAAAATTTTAAAACAAGGTTTTCTTTGTTCTGCATAAATAATATCATCATCCCTAAAATCTTCAGCTGAATTGGCCTGAATTTTGTTGGAGGCTTGCACCAGCAGTCCCATTGCTTTCCATATGGCATGGAGAATGGCAAGGAGTAGTAATGCACCTTACCCATGGATGCTTATGACCTTAGGAATGGGTTCGTCTGCCAGCCTATACATTTATAAGCTCCTTTGAAAGAACAGACTTTGTGAGGATCATAAGGAAAGCAGTACCTTTACAACTAAAACTAGGCTGGACTGGTGCAGAGTTTAAAGGACCTTTATGCCTATTCCTCCTTTTACAATGATAATACATCTGAGCTCTCAAGTTTGCAACTGTTCTGATCAGTGAACTCCTGCATCTTTCAGGAGGCCGCAGAGAGTTCTGATAGATGGGTGATGCCAGCTAGACTAAATAAACTACATTTGAGTCTGGGGTGGAGACAGAAGAAATATTTCTAGCTATTTTTGCTCTGCTTTTAATTAATCTACCATTTTACATCATACAACTCCTTGCTAAATTTTGCACTGATCGCTGAATATGAACAGATAGATTTAACTAACATTTGAGATTTTCAATTTATTTTAGACACAAGATAGTCTGTTTACTAGTTTCATTAGTGACTGAGTTCTTGGCTAGCTGAAGGAAAGTCCGTAAAAAATTGATTGACCTAAATTTTTTGGAAGAATAATTTTTCATTTCTTCCTATTAGTATGTGCAAAAGGCATTGGAGAATATATCATTTGGCAGACTGGATAGTAGCTTATAATTAAATTAAATTTTCTGCAAATATATTCTGCTTTCTGTTGCTTTATCGTGTGAAATAACTGAATATTACCCACTGTGAGAGAGTTTTTTTTTTCTCAAGATACCCTGAATTTCTAGTAACTAGACAGATATTTCTTAAAGGTAGAGAGTTGAGTTAAAGAAAAGCTTAGCAGAGTATTCCTTTGTGATTTTGAAATGCTATGCAAAAGTTCACTCATTTCTTTTGCGCTTGGGAACTATACAAACTAGCTTTCATAGTATGCAAGACCAGTTCTCAGGTGTCATTAGTACCAGCATTGCTGCCGCTTTATTTTTGTCTTCTTTTACAGTAATGATAATGATGCTGAAGCTTACAAACATGGATTTACATTAGACATCAAATGAAAGCCTCCAGTGAGTGGATTAACATATCAGGGCAGTTGGCTGATGCATTTCAAGAAGTCTCTGAATTATATATGGCCCCCAGTGCCCTTATCATTAGGCAAAGATGTACTTACAGTTCATTGAATGGGACAGGATAAGTGAAATAGGACAGCTTTGCTGGGTGATTGGTAGAAGGGTGTTATGCAGCCAGATGAAATGGATTGTTGATTACATTCTGTTTTAAAGTTCAATAAATTCATCCCCAGAGCCTATATTGGTGTTACAAAATAATGGATTACTCAGTTGGTGCACTGTCATGGTTGCATTTAATATGGTAGAAGCCTTTATGTGAGGGTCGATAGTCATAGATTTATACAGAAAGGGAAAATAGCCTTTCACTTAACGGGAAATACTTATTCTATGCAGTATTTTAAAACAATCAAAACAATTTAAACTTTCTTAGCCCGAATAGATTGCTGATTGCTGAAGCTGCAGTTTCTGGTCCTTCAACAAAAGCAGTGGAAATGTAGATCAATTAAAGCAAAGCACTAGGCAGAGAGTTAAAGAGAATGGGCAAGAAATTTAAAACTCAATACATGGCTGTTTGATGTCTGTTTGTGTTTCCTTAAATAAAAGTTAATTTATTTTGCATTTGATTGGGAATTTGGTAATTTTGTTTTTGTGAAAAATGTGATCTAATCATCCATTCTTGATATTTACCTTCTGACATGGAATAAGTTTTCTGAGAACTAGAAATTTGACTTTTCTAAAGCCATTACTTTAAGTTTATTAGAAATATTGCATGAAGACTTTGTCTCAAGAGCTCCGGTTCAGTCATTTTATCTTTTTTTTTTTTTTCTACTTATAAATACATAATTAAACAATTGGAATTAAAATGATGGTCCTATATTCTTAGCTTTAAGAGTAAAATACCAATAGTGTTGCAATTGTTATGAAAAGCTTTTTAAAACCAGGAAATGCAGCTTAACTGAACACAAAAGACATCCAAATATGTATGAGTAAGAAACACAGTTAAATGTTCTAGTAGCATGATGCCTTATGGGACAAAAAGTTCAACATAAGAGAAAAAGTGGAAGGTAAAAATCTAAAAAAAAAAAAATCTAAGGATCAGTGGGTTACATTATTTCCTCATGCTATACCTGCAGGGGAAAATTACATTAATATCTCTATATACAAATGTTTGCATTTTTATATGATCATGTAATGTTTTATCATATCATTTTTTAAAGTTCAAAATCATTTTCAAATTTCTAGAAGCAAGAATTCTGACATATATTTATATAGAGGTAAGGTCATTAATGACATAACATATTTTGTCAAACAAACCAAAACATCTATAAAAGTGAACAAGCACATACAAATATAGACAGACTTTCTGTAACACTAGAAGACAAGAACAAGAGGCTTCTGTGTCCAAAAACGAGTTTTCCCCAGTAAAATTAGTTTGTATATTAGAAAATTTTAATCATTAATAAGGCTTATTTTCCTATACTTTTCTAAAAATTACCTAATTACTATGTACTAGCTATTTCTGTCTTGAAAGAAAAGAATTGCCTTTATGAAAATCATTGAACTTCAAAGAGACTCAAATTCAGCAAACTTAAAGTTTATCAAACATAAAATACTGACTTTTTTGTTAACATAGGCAAAATCCTGGCTTCTGCTGATGGAACTGGGGCAACAAAAGATGCAGTAATTAGAGATGTCACTGCTGATAAACAAATGTCCTGACTTTTATGTCCTTACAGAAGATGTACAACACTGACTCGAACCACATCTCTAGCTGCATGTTGTTCTGTATTTTCAAGGATGATGCACGAAGGACAAGAAATATTAGCAAAATTCTGATGAAGAGAAACAACAGATTGTAAGTTTGTTTTGTTTTTTTTTTTCACAATGAGTCCAGATAATAAAAAAACAAACTTAACTCTTTATTGTGTTAATGCTTTCTTTGCTCTTTTTCTTTCTTTAGTTTTCCCTTTGGTAAGGCAGTCAAGAGAAAAGGAAGTGGCTTCCACAAACTGTGGAACCACAGGTGCTCAGTCAGCCACCAAATAGGCTGCTAAACAAGGGGGAGGAAAGGCAGAGCTATTGTCACTGGTTTTCTCTAGCAGCCCAAGAGGTGTTTCAACTTGTGGTGTAGCACATTAGAATCTGTACCCCGTACTTTAATGTTTTTGCAGAAAATAGGAAGGGGAGAAAAGGAAGCTCCAAACAGAAACCAAGGCCTTCCAATGTTTCTAGTTTTTAGTAGCTTGATTTCATGATTCCCCAGTATCTGAGAAATCAGTGTGTGATTAGTCTAGTGCAAGAAAGGAAGAAATTTGGTATTGCCTGGTATATTCCTAAACAAAAGAGACACTTATCTTTATTAAAATAACAAAATAAATGAGGATTTTCCATTTGGTATAGCCAGGAAAGCCCAGGGAGATTCTGTTGCTGGAAACACCAGAGGGTGTTGTAGCTGCAGGGAATGCCAAGAATGGAAAGTGCTGCATGGAGCCAAGGCAGCAGCATGGCTCTTCTTTGTCCTCACCCCTGACAACAAGAACAGCTAACAGAAGAGGTGCTTCTTCTGGTTCTGCCCCTCTCTTTGGTCTATTCCATGACACTAACAGCTAAATCCTGACCCAACCCTCAGCCTTGGAGTGAAAAAAATAACTTTTGTCTACAGCTTTCTTTGCCAGGTGGGCTGTAGCATGCAGATAAGTGAAACATGTTGTGCATCTGCTATTACTCCTGCCAGATAAATACTTTGACTCTCTCCTCCTCATCAAAGCTTCTCCCTTACACATTCCTAATAACCTGTGTTCATACATCCAGGTTTTATACCTATGGTGTGGCTGTGAGTAATCAGAGTAAACAGAATGTTCAGATAAAAAAAAAAAAAAAAAACCTGAAAATTTTGCTGTTTTACNTAACCTGAAAATTTTGGCTGCACTCTTTCAAGATTGGATGCATAGTCCTCCCTGTCTGCATGCCTGGTGCTTTAAAGTTGAGTTTAATATGCACATACTTTTTAGTTTCCAACAAGCCATAACATGAATTCTTACGTATTACATTACACTTATATAAAAGCATAGAAACAAAAATTGGAAACATTTAATGCAATAAAAGTACCAACTTCCATTACTCTTAAAAAAAAAAAAAAATAAAAATCCTTGACATATCCTCCAAAGTTTTGAATTAATTTTTAGGATGTTGTTGATAACAAAAAACCTGGCCATATAGTCCCAACAGTCCATAAACCAACATTCCAAGAAGTTACTAACCCAATCTTCTGTTAAATGCAGCTCACCCTATTAGAGACAAAAATGAACAAACAAAAATATTTCTGACTGGGTTTACAAAGAAATGAGAGCAAATTCCAAATAACTTCAGTTAGTGAATATAAAAACTATTTCAGATTTTAAAAACCTTATCAAGTACATGACAGGGTAAATGAGCTTCTAACCACTGAGAGCTGAAATGAAGAGTGATGATATGATTGGTATGTGATAGTTTTCTTATGATTCTCATGCTCTGTGATTAGTTGGGTTGTGCTTCCTGGGTAATGGTGTCAAGGCATAAAAAGCCTCAGCCGCATGCCATAGAGTGCTGAGCAGGCAGAATATCAGCCTCACATATTCATGGTTACTAAAAATACAGTTGAGTGGTTCATTTAAGTTTGGGTGAACCTAAAGTTCCCCTAGTTTTGTCAGGTGGTTAACGTTGCCCCTACTCTGTTTCAATTGGTTCATGTTCTGTTTGCAGTCACATTTTCTTCCTTCTCAGTACTGCCTTGCAGGACAATGCCCTCCCATAAATTTCGTCACTCTCAAAAAGCTGTGGATTTGTTCACATATTCAATATTTCTCTACCTTCTGTAACACCAATTTGTTCCCAGACAACACGAAGCCAAACCTAGACCCTGATCAAGTGACAGATGTCAGGAGTCACCCAGACTGAAAGTCACATTATGTTCCTCACAGGTGTGGTCCGCAGACTCCCTTCACTACAGACACCTGGACCAGAATGTATGAACTGGGAACAGAAATATCTGTGCAAAGAACTCTTGGGAAGCCACAGAGCAGTCACTAAAAGGCCTTGCAGACATGTCACTGACATATTTTTCTAGCACACTCTGTGAGAAGGCTGGGGCCAGGTTTCTACAGTCAGGCTTTTCTGTCTGAGATAGAAGCAGGACATGGGCTTAGTCACTGTCACAGTCATCCATGCTGTTTAATGTTAGCACACTGACTGACTCTTCATCCTTTCTTCCTGGAAAGGGTCTGGCAAGACTACACAGTAATTGTTCCCAGCAATCAATATAACTTAAGATATCTGTTTTTTTTCCTTTGAGCAAAAAGAATTTAATTTTCTGGGTATGATCTGTGACACCTATCTTGAGGATGAGACAGTGAGCCTTGATTAATTTAAATCATGAAGAGGTCTTCTTGTACATAATTTTCCTAGCATGTGTCTAGTACCAAAAAAAGTTGTTCAGGGTTTTGTAACAAACAGGAACCCCTTCAGTGCAAAAGCAAATTGTCCTAAACACCTTAGTATGGAACTGTAGCTACAAGTCAGGTACCCACAGGAGCTCAGCTTTATAACCACTACCCTCCACCATTTCATATCTCTGCATAATTGAATCAATTCTGCAAAGTTTTTCTTACAAACTCTTTCTGCTTTCCTATTCTATTCTAAAACCAGATGCAGATACTGAAATGAAACAGCAAACAGATTTACCTCCTGGGGTGAACCCAAGACTATTTTTAGATTATTCTCTCCTTTAATTTACAATATAATTAAAGAAATGCATGTAATCTCAGATGGAGAATTTCAAAGTTAACTGTGTATTTATAAATGAAATTTCTATAAAATAAAAGGAAACATCTCAATTCTGTGCTGACCCTCAGTGGGCTAGAGTTACATGGTTTCTTCCAGTCATAGCTCTAACATCTTAATAATGCTTCCAAAATCCTTAGGGGACAAAGCCCAAGTTGCTGCCTGTGCCAAATGGGCATGCACTGAGTATTTATTCCTTTTCACTTGGAAGCAAGAAACTACTACCCCTTAGAACTACTACCTCTGAGCTACTGCTTATCTACAATATTGTTCTAGGGATCACTTGCTGAAGATAAATGGTATTTTTGGCCCTTTCGCATCATCTTTAAAATCCAAGGGACCCATATGATTGGCTGGCTTGACTTCCAAACAGGCCTGCCTATGAGGAACCCCTAAAAATCTCTGCATTTGACCTGTAATTTCTATTTGAACTCTACAGCATTTTCCATAGATGTCTTCAGTTACGATTGCTTTTTAAAGTTGTGAATTCGGTCCATCTCTCCAAGTAATTAGATTTCTGCACAAAAGTCTGATGGACTGTTCATATTTCATCTAAGGATTTTATATCAACTTCAATGTTTGTTTTGCCAAATAGGATGTCTATGACCTTAAGACCTGAGTTACTTTATTAGACTCTGAATGGTTCTTATGGCTCCTTTAGGACCTACCTCAATTTTTTCAACATTATATAGTGTAAAGCAGTGATATTTTCTCTTAAGTCCTACCTGATATCCATTTCTATCTCCCAAGACATTCAAAAGTACTGATTTCAAGACAGACTTTTAGGCTCTATCACACAGCTTATGCGTGCCAATGTTAACATTCTGAATAGTGTTCATACTTGGACCATTGCACATTAAAGAACTTTCTCCAAATGAAGTATAAGTCAAATTTAGCTTTGTGAGAAGCATTGTATTTAGTATTTGTTACTAAAAATATAAATGCTGATCTGATTTATTAATCAAAACTGTGTATTTGCCTGTCATTAATATTTATCATTAAGTAGTGAATTTTTCAACGCCAAGAAAAAAAACTTCTGTAACATTCTTTTTTTCTTCCAGATCATTCATATTGTTAAGAACTAAATACTCACTTAAGCCATGTTTCATTTCAAGAAATTTGCTCTGAGGGATATTTTAGTTTAGCACAGTTTTCCTTTATAGAATTTCAACAATATGCTGAACGATACCCATTTTGTATTACAATTAGGCAATGATCACATTACATGAGAGATTATCCTTATTTACAGTAAATAGCTACAAGTTAAAAAAAATAGAGGCTCTATTCATGAATGATTTACATGCTGTTTCTCAAGGTTTCGTTTTATTCAAGTAGAAACTTGTGCCCAGAATACTAAAGACATTTTCTAACTTGGTGTACATGAACAAAGCTGACTGCTAATAGTAGTTTCTTTTGAATCAGTCTTACCATGGCTATAAATTTCCTCACCTTTCTTTGAGGGTCAGACAGAGGAAATCAATAGCAGTCCAGAATGCAAGGTATGTCAGGTTTAATAATATTATTTTTGGTAGACATGAATGTGCATGGATGTGTATGTTCCAATGGGAGAAACAGCTTCTTTAGTATCTAGAAATTATTTAATTTCCCTACAGGTAAATGAGCAAATAACTATGCTGGTTGTCATGTTACTACTTCTTATCTGAGGGCAAATTAACTTTTTGGACATGCTTAATACAAATTTTAATATTTTTTTTCCTACATTTAAAACAGTCTGTTTTATTGATTTAACACAAGAAATTAATTGAAGCTACATTTCCAGAAAAAGGAAAATATTTTAAGACACCTTGCAAACTGACCATCTGTAAGAACGATGGATAATGTAATATTTTTTAAAGGACTCGTAAATCAGCACACTAATGTTTGATAACTTGTCTGTCCCAATAATTTTGTAATCTATTTTTCTGTGCATAAATTACATAACTGCCTAGCATTAGCAAATATCATGTAATTTGGGTTTTTGCTCTGTCTCCCCACCTCCATCCTGCGTGCAAAGGACGAACTACCCTGGCAGAAGAGAGAGATCTGTGTGATAATGACTCATCAGTGACAGCCACACTGTATTTGTTTTCTCAGGAACTTTTAGCTCTCACCCATATTTTGAGAGAAAAGCTTGCAGAAGAACTAAAAATCAGAGAAGATAATGAAATCTGAATTTCTATTCTCATGTCACTACATTAAGCAGTCCTTCACATTTTTTTCACAATCCAACAATGTTTAACAAGATCTCAAGGAACTTCAATGCCTAATCTGTTCGACATATTTTCCCCAGTAAAGGTTTGAAAACTAAAGATGGAAAGGAATAACTAACTTGTTTATGAAACTGCCTCAGTAAAATATATGCATTGACCTGCATTGATCTGATGTTCCACTAGTGTTTTGGAATTAAATACTTAAAAAGATGGAACAATATCCTAAGTCATGTGATCTTTCTTCCCTTGCTTATGGTAATTTCTGAAATTTCAAGATTTTATGCACAAGATGTAGCAGCAAGATCACCCAATGTTAACTGGCAAATACTGGGACAAAGAAGGAGCTGTTCTGTGGTTACTTTTGCCTAGTTCTTATCTTTGCTTTAAATATCTTTTCTAAGTCTCTAATATTTAACTGGTGGTGAGTAGGGAATGTGAATGCAGAGTTAGCTTTCAGTTAAGCTTTACTGTACAACCAGAGATTTACTAAAACCTTGAGCTCTCTAACCAGCATTGGGAAAGGTAAATAAACTTGGTTTTGAACAGTTTACAGATGTATGAAGCAATAATGTAGCAAAGCAGCATATAATGATTATTAGGTGATTTTTTATTTTACTTCTTATCATCAGAGAAACTATAAAAGTGGGGAAAAAAAAAACCAAACTAGAACATATATAGCACAAGAAAATTTTCTTCTTACATCTGCCAATTTCTCTTCTTATAATATCCCAAACAAGAATGATAGATAAATAAATAAAGAAATGCGTGAAACATGTGAAATATATGAAACAAAGCTGTCTTGTAGGTATACAGTCTCATAAATTTTATAATATTGATGGAAATATTTATGAGCTGCGCAAAAAGCTCCTATCACATTCAATAGTTCAGAATTAGTCTCTTGAGTTTTGACTGTACTTTTATTCCAGTACCAGATTAATAGGATTTAGTTGACAATATTTTCCACTAAAGGCACAGTGAGATGGTGGAAGAGGGGAGAGAGAAACAGAGTAGCAAGGAAGCAATCAAACTGCATTATATGGGTATAAAATAAGCAAGCCATACAGAGGAGGTACAAATGTATTTTGTGTCTCCATATAGCTCATATTTAGCTCCCTAAACAAATCAGCTAAAAAAGGTCAAGAATATTTTCAATAAAACTGGATAAAAGTAAATCCAATCAATATCTTTTATAACTAAACCCTGACAGAAGAGAATGCACCTATTTCTTTAATTTTAAGTCTCATGGGCAGATTTTTGGCTGTTTAGAAGTTGCTTTGCTAAAATATTTGGGCCCTGATTTGTAAAACTGACCTTAAAAAGATACTGTCAGGTTAGGAAACCATTTACAGTCTCAGAGCTGGCATAAGAGTTTTTCTGATCCTTCACCAATCAGCCTAATTTGGAGCAGCCTTTGTAATGCTCTAATTTAACCTAATGACTTGTATGTTTATATATATTTTTTGTCTTATGCATTATGTTTAAAGCATTTCTCATCCCCTTGTCACTTGATTTTAGGCAAGGCAAAGCAATAGATAGCATCCCTTTGAACCCATTGACTAAAATCCAGATATCAACAGTTTACAGTTGCATAAGAATAATAAAGATTCATATTTTTTTTAAAAAAAAGGAAAATAAAAGGTTGCATTTTGCTGTGAATCATAAAATATTTTGAAATTATCTTCTTTAAACCTTCCTATTTTTTCAAGTTTATTGCTTCTATCTCTTTTGAAAATATCTAACACCCTCGCCCATTAATGTCTATCATTTCAAGAATTAAGAATATTTTCATTATAAGTTTTGTCTAAAATAGAAAAATGTAATTATATTTTCATCATAATGATCACCTTAACATAAAGGAAATTTTTGATTATACAGTACATCCCTGTTCACCTACAGATTCCATACAGAATGTTTTGCTTGGATTAGTGAAATATCGAGAGATTTTTTGACATTTCCTCTTGGAAATAATCTTATTCAGTTTATTTTTTCCAGTTTCAAATTTTCCTAATAAAATGCTAATAAATTTTTTAAAAAAAAACATTCTGCTTAATTAATTATATTGAATTTTCTGTGACCAGTATGTAATTTGAATGCAAGGCAATAACTGCCTGTAATGTAGAAAACTTCCAACAAGGAAAAAGTTGAAGATACATTTTTTGTCATAAAGAAAATGTCACAATCTTCCTCCCAGAACTATATTTAAAATATCTTCCTAAATGAACTAAAACATAGAAAAGCATGGAATAATGATAACTTCGCCAAAACAATTATATGCCTGGCTATGAAGATTGAGCAGGAGAATGAACACTTTTCTGCTTGAAGAATTGTGCTTCTGTTTGCCACGTTGGCAAGGAAGTGTCCAACACAACTACTTTGAATAGAAATAGCACTTATAGTGATACTTCATCTGATCAAAAAAACTGACTTGCAGAATAACTCTCAAACTACAACAACTGAAATTTATATTCCTGCCTTCCTTCTGAAGCAGTTGTGAAAGTTGTACTGGGGAAGAGCTGAGGACACTGGGATTTCCCTGTACTATTTTATCCTAAAGTTATCTCATGACCTATGAGCTCTCCAGTGTCACCACTGTTTGTATAACATACCTCGACTGCTCTAATCTGTCTGTTTGACAGAATTTCCCACAGTGAGATATTGTTTGATTTATTCCAAATGTTTACACTACTGAGAAGTGACCTACACAGAACTGGAGGCCTGAAGCTGTGTCAGGGGAGGTTTAGGTTGGATATCAAGGAAAGGTTCTTCTCCCAGAGGGTGGTTGGGCTCTGAACAGGCTCCCCAGGGCAGTGGTCGCAGCACCAGCCTGGCAGAGTTCAAGAAATGTTTGGACAATGCTCTCAGGCACATGTGATTTTGGGGCTGCCCTGTACAAGACAACGAGTTGGACTTTGATTATTCTTGGGAGACCTTTCCAACACAAAATATTCTATGAGTATAGTATTTAGTTTGTCAGTAAAAAAAAAAGCATAAAAATTCACACTTATTTACCTGCATGTTATTACAGACCCACATGATTTGATAATCTTATAGTAGCAAGTAAAACATGTCAGTGAAATTGGTTTTATCTTCATAAGCCATCCCAGTCTTATACAAGCCTAGTTTTGTAATGTTTCTTCTTTTTCTCCATCTATTC
>VWZN01013331.1:21296-43873 GCA_013396955.1 Regulus satrapa
GCAGCAGTTTTGGGGGGACTGCTGCTCGTGGGAGTGGAACCATGCTGTGGAAGTTCACAGAGAACTGTCACCAGTGGGAGGGACCCCACAGTGCAGCAGGGGAAGGACTCCTGGCTGAGCAGTGGAAGAAAATTTTGGGTGAGGAACTGAGCAAACCCCCATGTCCTGTCCCCCTGCATTGTCAATGGGAAGGAAGGAGGGGAGGGGAAAATAAAAGGTGGCTTTAAGGACTTATTTTACTTCTCACTGTCTTCTGATTTTGTTAGTGATAAACTCAGTTTGTATCTCTATGTTGAGTCTGTTTTTGCTCTTGGGGCATCTTCTCCTGGTCCCTATCTCCACTCATGAACCCTTCATTTATTTTTTCTCTCCTCTGCCCAGCTGTGGAAGGGAAGGGCCAGTGAGTCTGGCCTTTGGCCAGTGCCAAAGCATGACATCAGGAAAAGTTAGATAGGTGGTGGCAGAGGGAGCTGACTCCTGGACTGCAAGCTCCAAGTGTGTGAACTCCAGCAGAGGGAACTGAGTGAAACAGGAGCCCTCTTTTGTGCTGTGAAGAGCTGGCAGCAAGCCCATACCGAAATATTTTGCACCCAAGCAGCAGTCAAATCACAGCTGTATGGTAACAAAATCAGGGTCTCACATGAACATCTGGAGATGATTTTCCAAATCTAATGTTCTTTTCTTAATACCATATAGGCTTTTATTAATATCATATAATTAAGATGCTATTATAAAAGTCTAGATGCTAATTAATCTACTGAAATTAATTACGTTTTAAGAAATGTTTTATTGAAAACTTTCTTTAAAAGATTTTTTATTTACATTTCAGAAGAAAACAGCAAGAAAATTGATCTTTCTTTTTATCCTTCTCATAATTTGTAAGAGCCTCATGAAATGTTCTTGTGAAAACACCTTCTTGTGTTAAAAAATTGTGCTCTTGAAACATTGTCTCAGAGAACATAGGTACAATAGTATTGAGCAGTAAAATTACTGACTCCCAAATACAATCCTTTGTCTCCCCATTAGTTAGATCAGTCGCAGAACTATTTTATTTCACCTACTCATGACATTTCAGACTTCTTGTCCATGTTAATCTGTAGCACCATCTGTCTCCTCCTACAAAATGTCTATCAATGGTACATTTTTTTTAAGGGACCACCTTGAAGTTCAATGCTGCAGTGTGCCTAGAGCATTGACATTTCTGTTTTCTTTAATGTATTCACATTAGGGTAAACATGTTTTAAAGCTTTGAAATTAAACTATCTTGTACCATGGAGGACTGAATCTCTGTGCTAGACTGGGGAGAGAGATGTGACCAATATCTTTTTGCTGCCCTTTCTTTTGTGCTAGAAGGACATATTGAATTTTTAGGAGAATAGGAGTTTTTAATTAGATGGCTTAGTTTGTTCATGTTAACTGAAAGGAAAGAAAGCAGAGCAACTGAGGGAGTACTTCTAGGATTACAGGTTGATGTGATATCAGCACTTTGCTCACAGTAATTAAACTGCAGTGGTCAAAGGCAGAGAAGTCTGCAGGGGATAGATGATTGAAAGAGGAGGCAGACTAGGTGTTACAGAAACAGTCAGAGAGTCCCCACCCCTGCCAAGGAACAGACAGAGGGTTTGGGGTTTTTTTGTTTGGTTGGGTTTTTTTGGGTTTGGTTTTTTTGGTTTTTTTGGTTTTTTTGAAGATCTTATATCTATTTTAATCATCAATTGAAGCACTTGTACTAAAACAGTCAATTTGGTGCAGACAATGGAAAAAAGGAATTTTATAAGGTTATATGAGCATAGTTTCTCTTGCTTCCCACCTGGGAATAATCACACCAGTTTCTCTCTAATATATCAACGAAAACATTGTTATACCTGTTTAACTAAAACAGGTTTAAGTCCTTGCATTTCAAAATGATCCAACTGTTAGACCAGAATAAATTTAGCATAACACAACTCCCCAGCCATGTAGGACAAGGGGCACAGTAAATCATCCAATACATGATAATTCATGAAGTGGCAGTAAATCTGACCAGTTTCACACACATTACTGTATCTTTAAAGTGACATAGCTGTATAATTAGATTGCTCACTTCTGATATATATATATAGGTACTTACAGCACTCTTTATAAATATCTATAAGTAACACTGTGCAAGAAACCACAGATGAGAGCAAATGGTTGGCAGCTGTGTGAAAAAGTTCTTCCAGCTTTAGAATTATAAGAGATAATCCCCCAAAAAAGCTAAATAGCTAGACTCTGGTAGTGGACAAAACTTAGTTAAAGCAGAGCAAACAGAAGAACACTTGAAACTGAGAGAAACAGAGATGAGCAGAAATAGAAAATGCTGCAGATTAAGAAATTAGGTCTCAATCTATTCTGACTCAAAATGAAAGCATAATCTCAGAGTACAATAGCAAAATGAAAATTAAACCAAGGAAAATTATATTAGACTTCCAGCTTTTCAAAGCACAAATTATAAAATAACACACTTCAGCAAAGCATATATATTTACTACAGCCAAGTCTAAGTATTTTCAGCTATTTATAAAGAAAAATGGTATGTATCTTCTAAAATATGTGCAAAATCTGTATAAATCCAAAATAATTTTTCAGGACATCCCCAAAATCTGATTTTTCACAGCTGTAGATAACATTCCATTTGCATGACAAGAAATCAATTGCTAGCAACCCAGCAACGGTGAGAGCTGCCTTATTCGAAGTGTTACTTTGTAAAAATGCTCAAATGTCACCAGGTTCAAATATTTGGCTTATCAAACACTGAATACCAGGGTTATTTGCTAACACGATAGTGGCCTGGTGTTAATGTGCAATGAGAAGCCTGCATGTGAAACTTGGGGTAACTCATGGACAATGAGCTGTGTGCCAGCTCCAGAGAGCAGGAAGGCACCTGCCAGAAAACAGTGTGTTGGCCCCCTCCAGTGTCACAGCAAACAGAATGTACCAGCTGAGGGTGTCAAACAAAACTGTCCACTCTGGCCTGATCTCACAGGGCACTACAGTAGATAGACATGCTAATCCACAGCAGCACTACTTGGAAAAATAAAAAATCCATGTTAAAATAGTGGGTAATATTCAGTGGCCAATCTACTCTTAAAAAAAAAAAAAAGGAATATAACAAATAGTTATTCTTCAGGGAACAGATTTTAAAATGTGAAGCTGGTAAGTGACATGCAAGATATGGCCAAGGTTTGAGTAAATCTCTCTGTGCTCTTGTCCTTCCTTGTTTCTATTTTATAATGAAGTATTATTTTCTACATTGGAAAGCATTTTTTATTTGTTAAACTTAGTAGAATTCAATTCAGCTTTCTACCTGTATGAACACTTCTATACCTAAATCTACGGCCATTCACCCCCTGTACAGTAAACAAAATATTCAATTAGGAAAAAGGCAGTGAAAATCTTTGTGAAGACATTCCACATTATGGAAGTGCTTGCCTCTTAATCTCTGTCCCAATAAATTAACTTCACACAGTGAAAAATGAGTGGAGCTTGCTTTAGAATATCATGCTACTTCCTGAGCCTCACTGAGAAATGCACCACTGTGAACTTCAGGAAGCTGAACCTGCCTCAGTAAGCTGAAATCACCTCCCTGAGTTTAGTGGACCATGACTTTGAGAAAAGCTCCTCATAAAAATGTAGACAGGTGTCCATTCTCACTCATTTTTTTTCCGCAGTTCTTGCCACAGACTCAGAACCAAGGAACACTGCAAATATTAAATAAGATGCATGCCTCTTACTCAAGGCTGGGAAAAGCAGAGAGCTTTCCCACTGCTTGAAAAAGGGCTGGTGGATTGTGCTGAGCTCCTTTATAGAGTATCTTTCTTTACAGCTGTCATTTCTGCCTCTGCTACCAGCAGATGGGGCTTGAATTTCCAGAAGCCAAGAGTTACTCAAATTCAACAGGTTGCACATCACAGTTTGACAAATGACCTAGGATCATCTCTATCTCTCTATACAACCTAAAACATTTTCCAGAGCTGGAAAATCCTGACCAACATATACAGAATTGCAATTGCAGAAAACAAGATATAGCTTCCCAAACTCCTCCTAACATATTTGCAGGCTGACAATAGATTTGGACAGGAGTAATTTCTTTAAAAGGCACAAATTTGTGGTCAAAGAGTGGAAATTACTTTTTTTCAAAATTTATCACTATGATACAGCTCAATTAAGTCACCCAACTTTTTTCAGAATTAATAATACGAAAATTTCAAAGGATTTTCACTTAAGTTCATCCCTTGCCTTGAAATTGGCCATGAAGTCCAGTTGTCAGCATCATTCCAGACTGAACAAGGTGGATAATTTTTCCTCAAACTCTTTCTCACACTTACTGTAGTTGCATTAATGCAGGGACATAAATACTAGCAAGATCATTATCTTTGTTCACTTCCTCTGACAGGTTATAATTATGGCTTTTTTGGGTTTTCAGTTGTTGATTCAATGGAGGTGTTGGGATGACTTTTGTGACTGCTACTGCACTGTAATGGTACCTGAAACACAGACACTGGGGTTTTGTCTAAACTACGTGTCCCTTGCAAGGCACCTCCTATTCCTTCTACTGCAGCAGTCCTGAATACCAATCAGGTTTTTGTCAGCCAGGAATGGGCAGAGTCAGGGTATGTTCAGGGCATTACAAATCTGTGCTGCTTATGGCTGCAGTGTCCTCTGGACCATTTTCAACTGTTTAGGGGGCTTTGCCTGCAAAAGGAGCCTCCAAAGGAGGGGGTTTTACCAGGTCCTCCCAAAGGAGCTGCTACTAAGCCTGGTAGTGGGCAACAAATGAGTTTGCCCAGGGTATTACTGCTTTGTTGGATTGTTTTTTTGGTTTCCTACTGATGTTTTGACTCAATAGCAGAATGAGAAGAGAGGCTGGCAAGTAAAGAAGCAAAGCTAAAGTCAAGGCCAGACTCCAAATGCATCAGGCAGCTCTGGTTACTTGACTTAAGATGATGGTGGGGAATGCCCAAAGGATTATATTCAAGTGATAAAGATTCCATCCCTATTCCAATGTTATCTTGTATTTTGGCAAAAGGCATCCCCTTTGGCTAATATTTCCTCTAAATCTGAATAGGTCTTTCTACAGATTCTGCAGAAAGACATAAAATATAGAGAGCACACAGCATTTGTCTGGCACAGAGCTTCCCCTCAAAGGAGGATAGCAAGAAATGGAGGATAGTAAGAAATAAAACAAGGGTTATTCTTTACTACAATTTTGGCAGGTTTTCATTGACTGATTGATAGACTAGAACTGCAGTGTCCTATACATGACTACTGCAGCCAGATGGATTCCAGCACTCTAGGCAAAAAAAAAACTTACCACTTTGGAGAAAGGCATAATTGGATGACATCTGCTGGCTGCAGCTGTGCATCCCACCACTAATTCCATCATGTGACAGAGAACATGCAATGGGCTTTCATGGAATATTTTTATTTATGTATAAGAATATTGTATTTATGTATTTATGTATTTATCTGAGGTAAAGAGTCCTTCAGGGAAAGGTAAAATGTTATTACTTTTCTAAACAAGTGTTTTAAGTTAAATTAAAATCCCTCCCAAACTAATTTTACCTTCATCAAATCATATAATTGGCCTTATATTTTCTCATTATCCAGTAACTAGTAATTTCTTTAAAGACACTAACACTTTAAGGGAATTATAAACTATAGACTGAATATAGAAATAGGTATCTTGGCAGGAATATGCAACTTCTCTAGCACTTGAACTGATTAATTGGCAATAAACTATCTAATAATACATGTTATGTCCAATAATAAAAAATTGTTCTACACAGAAATGTTAAAAGTAGGGAAAAAATGAAAGAGTCGTACCTGAATAGAAACAATACACTTTTTAAGAGAGAGGATTTTTTCATAGTCTGCTTTCTTTGATTTATTATTATGCCCAAATAGTTCATCATTATTTAAAATTCCTGTGGTAAGTAAGAATGCACAGTACATTGCATAACTGATTAAACACATCAAAACATTATGGAATAGCACTATTTTAGCATAATAATTTCAATAGGTTCATTGCAGTAATAGTGGTTTGACTTTGATTTTTTTGCCAATGCTTCACTGACAACCCATTCACAAAATGCACTGAGCCATCATCAATAAAAAATCCTGCAAACAGTAGGAACACATATCTTATTTAATTCATTAATATTGTGACTATTGCAAAAGATAAAATTAAGACCTTACCTTATGCCTTTAAAATAATTTTACTATATTTATTACTGCTATTACTCACTGATGGGTTACTATTATTCAGTGACGGTTAACATGATTTAAGATAACTTCCATTCTTAATAGCATTTCCTAAAAGAACCATTATTACTAATAAAGTCTTAAATAATACTTAGACAATGCAGTCTGTTAAGTGAAGTGCTAAAGTGAGTTGGTAAAGGAGTGCTTTGATAGTTGTACATTTTAAGCCAATCTGTAAGGTAGACATATTGATACATTACTTTAAAACAGTATACCTGACATTTTAAGCAGTAGGAAAATACATAAATATTTTGTGATTATGTCAGTAAATCTTTTGAAATGCAGAATCTTGTGGTGATTATGCAACTCGTATGTAATTAAGCATATAGTTAATCCTGGACCAATGTAAAGTGAGCAATTTACTTTTATATGCCTATTTTTTTTTTCCTGTAATTCCCCAGCCTGTAGTAGGTTATTAATACTGTACTTCATGATACTTTCCACCAGTGAGTGACTTCAAGGACAGAAGAAACATCTTCCACAGGGGTAAAGACAACATCTGTCTCCAAAACATAGGAATGTTTATTTGTAAAATCTATTTGCCTTGGTCAATAAAATATAGTTGGAACTTTTTATCAGGAAATATGCACTGCAAGTATAGAAAGTTTTAGTATTATTACAGGATTACCTTCACCTTTTTAAAGCCTTTATTAAACATCAGTGGAGGAGAATAATAACAATAATACTGTGATCTCTTATGTTTATAATTATAAACATCCACCTCAGGCTTCAGCTACTGCCTTTTTGCATTTATTCCTGTATAAGATGCACTGAAAAAAACTGCTGCTTTTCTCTCTACAGAGATCTGCTAAGTGGCACATAAGCAGGAAGATGCTTTCACTGTCAGCCCACTCTTCACATCCCACATATATGCCTCCTGCCATGGTTGCATGGCAGCACGCTTCCCTCCTGCCACATCATCCCTTGTGACAGAGGCAACTGACTGCTCACTCCCCAGCTGGGGACATCTAGTAGGAAAAGTCAAAGAAACATGGAAAAGGCAGTGAGGCTGTTTTGCGTCCCAGGAACCACACACTCGTGCAGAGCAGAGCTAGACCATGGGTCACTCAGGGTAGAAGTCCCTCCTGTCCCGTGGCTGAGCTCTGTTGGCAGCCTCAGCCACTAAGCTGCTAGCTTAAGAGTCCAGCAAAAACCACACTGCTCTTGATGAGCTTGCAGATTTTGTTACTCATCATATATCCCACATCTGTATATTTTGATGGCACACAGCCATCACAGAAGACAAGACATAGAACTGCTGTTTCCCTTAGAAAGGTAGCCTCAAAGACTAAACCACAGGCTGATACTGCACATGGTGTTTCAAGGCACCACTTTGCATCAGCTTTTAGAAACTAACTTGTCAAATAGTGGTCTTCACAACTCATTTTGCTTTCTCTTTTTGTTTGTTCTTTTCATGTCATGAAGTCAATATTCATTACTGATGCATTACAGGATTTCTCTTTTGCTGTTTTCTCTTTCCAGATATAACTTGCTTCAAACGCAAATTAAGTATTTGAGCTAAGTTGTCCTTTCAAATTTGCTAAAAGGCAAATTAACACTCTCCCAAATCCAGAATAAAAATAGAAACAAGCTTTGTGATTCTTGCAGAAGGCTTTAAAAAGTCTATTCCAGGCTGAGAGGCATGTGCTGAGAACTCCTGAGTTTTATAGCAGCCTGTGCCAAATCACAGTAGCACCTCAGAAGCAACCTTCCCACTCTTCCTTAGCAGGATGCATTTCACATTAATATAGAATATTCTGCAAGAGAACTGCAATACTTTCAAAAGGAAATAGTGGAGATTGACACAGTAGAGAAAATAAATTATATTTTTATATTAATGTATACCTTTCTTCTTGTTTTCTTTGCATGGTGTCAGACAAGTACATAAAGAATAGCTCATAATGAATGGATAGAGACCAGAACTAATAATTTTAAAAAACTAAAGCATTGATCATTTTCCTTTCATTGTGATATAACTTTTAAAGCCTGCACAAGATTACATTCAAGTAAAAAGTGATGAGGAGTGCACCAGAATTCCCTTCTATTTAAAATACTTTAATTTTTGATGGTTTTCAAACTAGAAAAAAACAAGGTTTTAATAAGAAAGTGTTTACTGTTCTCTATTTAAACTTAGTTTTCTTAAATATTGAAGGTCAGAAAGGTTTTTTTCTTGTGAAAAAAGATTTATATTTGGTAGTTAAGACTGGTCATAGTTAGGAATTATATATTCAGATAAATAACTAACAGCTACTTACAACGTGCACATGAAGTTTAATGAAAGAAATAAAACAAAGTCATTTGTCCAAAAATATTAATTTATAAAATGCAAAAATATATTCTTCTTTTTGTAACAAAATTCCAAGTATTCTAAATATACTTCTGTATAGATTTATTAGAAGACTATTTATTACTATAAACAAGAGGTTTCAGTGTTTGGAAATCAAGGATGTCATTGCTTTCTTCCTAAGCTGATGGGGAATGACTTGGGAGTTGAGGTCACTATCCTGCCACCAACCCATGTTTCCTAGACAGATGGCAACTACAGATATTCTTGGGAAAAAACAATGCACTGATGTAAGGCGTAATGAATATGTGACAAGAATAATACTGGGTGCCAAGACAGTTCTAGAACTGTTTCTCTAGGGAAAAGAAATAGTCCACGTAGTTTGAGAGGAGCATTTGCTTTAAATCTTGTCAAAACCCCAGATGGGGTAGCCAAAATAGTGTGCATTTCATTTTAGCTTGTGGGGGAGTTTTCTGCTCAGTCTGCTTCTGAAATCAGAACAAGCTGTGGAATCACAGATGAGATCACAGTGCAATGACATATTTCTGTTTGAAGACAAAGGCCTGTCATCCTAAAACTCACTGTCTTTGGGGGTTGATTCACAGGCAGTGAACTGTCAGACTGGGGCCAGGGGCCTGGGTGAATTTGAGGGCTGCAATTCAACAGAATGACTTTGCTTTCCATAGCTATAAACATTTATTGGTTAGCTTTTCTTTCTGTCTCATCTTTTCTTAGTATAAATGCGTACTGAGGAGCAGCTTCAGTGCAGCAAACATATTGTATTTTATCACTGTAACTCCCTGGAATTTCCCATAAATATCTTTATATAAATTCACTATCTTAGCTGTAAACCAGGATGAAATCTAACATGGCCAAATTCAAAGCAATCAGGGAGATGTGCCTTAGGTTTAAAAACTTTAAAGCATTTTAAATAAAGGTGAATTTAGTGTCAGAAAAAACTTAATTATGACTAATTTTTTTAGTTTAATGCATGCCTGGAGAGCTAAGGGTGGCACAAAATCTGAAGCTCAGTCCTTCCTTGCTTTTATTTCACTCCAGGGAAGCAATGAGTTATTATTTTCACTTCAAAGACCAAAAGTCAACCCACTCCTTTGGCCAGGGAACAGGATGGCTCGGGATAGAAACAAGGATTATCCCACTTTTCTCCGCCTCTTCCCATCTGCCTTGACTGTAGTAAGAAATGCTTTTAGAGCATCAAGATATAAGAAAAGGTGAAAAGGTACTACCCAAACTGTTATCCATGGGATACAGCAGCAAAGGCATTCTCAGGGTATTTCACTTTTTCCAACTTTCCTCACTTCCAACACAGCCATAGTATGCCAGCATATGATGGCATATGCTGGGTGGGCAGTGTGCACTTAGTGACAACAATCCAACACAAATATCATGATTGGGAAACAAAGGAATGTGTGGTTCAGAGTATTGGAAGAATTTTCTTTGTTGGCCAAAGATATAAGAGGAAAATTTAAAATAATTGCAAAAGCTCAGATGAGTTTGAACACTGATTTGAAATGCCAACCACCACAAGTTTAGATTTTCAATTATTTATTTTGAATTCAGGACATTTGCAGAATTTTTAGGAAATGGAAGGGAAAGAGCATAGAGGTACTTAGACCTTATGCCCATTTAGTGAATTTCTGTCCTTGCTTTGATTTTTGCTGTTGACCTTCAAACATCTTTTATCACATTATATCCATAAGTTTGTTTTATTATCTTCACTTGGTCTAATTACCTGGATGATTCTATACAGTTCCCTACAGGGAAATATACTGCTGAAGTTTGGGTTTTCTAATACTAATTAAAAAATTCATTAGTGTGTGAATTAATTTCCACTCTTTGTATTTTCCTCTCTCTCTCTTGATAGCCATCAGAATCTGATAGCAGCATGGTTGTTGCCATACTTTAATTATACTGTTAGAATTTCTTTATACACCTGTAGTTTGAGGAAAAAAACTTTATTACATCCATTCTAAATATGAAGCCATCTAAACTAGATTTAAAAGGTTTAAATATAAATAAAATAACTTTGCCTTGTAAAGCTATTTCAACTATGTTCCTATAATTTAAAGATGTATTTTTTGTGTGGAACAATATTTTAAACTATCTTTATCAAAGTATTCTCAGGCACTATATTGAAGGCTGGATTCATAAATCTTATTTGTTGAGATAACTGCAAATCAATGTCAAGCGACCTCCAGTTCCTTACTTGAGGATGATGTCCACTCAAGTCTTACATGTTTTTTACACACATAAGTTATATTTAAGTGCCTTTGCATTTGTATATATATTAGTTGTGGCTTTTTATTCCTAATATTAAAATGTACAAGCTAGTGGTATTCATGGACTCTAATAATTGGCCTGGGTTTAACAAGAAATAATTCACATTTATTATGGAAAAATACAGGTATTGCATGACTGTTGTAAGAACAAGATCAAGAGAGAAACTTTGGTTAAATCATATAAAACTACTGTCATAATAACATCCATGCCTACTGAGCTTCAGAAACATCAGTTTGTCCTAACTGGTTCATGAGAAGCACTTTTTCATTGTATTATTTAAATTATATTAACTACAAAACCAAGCATCTAATCAGTGATGTGTTCATTTTCCACTCTGCACAGCTCCATTGATTTTTTTCTTTTGTTTTTTACAGTTGTGAAGTTGAGTGAAAAAAGCAACAGAAGAGTTCCTTTGTTCTGTATTTCATTAAGATCTCATCCACTCGATCTCTATCAGTCTGTATTTAACAGGAAAAAAAAGTGCCTTTCTAAATTAGTTTATTGTTCATAGCCCACATATGAAAAAGATAGAAATGACTGTCATAACTCGTGTTCCACTAAGGCTAAAGTAATTTTAAAATGCAGAATAGAAAAGTTTTCCAAAACTCATTTAGGATGATGGGATCACATTGGTGTGACAACATAGTCCAACAGTAGTAACTCAGGTCCATAACATGAACACTGGGTGGATTGTTTCTGAGTTTGACAGTGGAAAATTCTACAGCTGCTGCTGCTCTTGCTTTTCTGTATGCTGACTCCTGTTCCTTGAATGATGCTGTGCTCATATACAGAGCCTTAGTAGGAAAAGTAAAAGATGCAGATCCATTGCCCAAGAGTACAAAGTAGAGATCCAGATCTCTGACTGTGAAAGAGGACTAGAGGCTGGAGTTTTGCATTCAAGATGACTGCTTCATTTGTTAGGATGTTATAGGCACTTAATTGAAAGAGGGTTTTCCAGGGGGTAAATCCTAGTGCAAGTCTAAAAAGAGAAGGGTTCCAGTCACTTCCAGGTGCCACCTGTGGGTCGTTTAAGCACATCTTTGCCACTGCCACCTTTTCTGAGTGCTGGGTGAATTACCTTTGGACATCCATAGATTGCTCTATGGTCTAGATATGTAAATAATTTAGAGAAATAATTTGCATTTTAGGCTCAGAACAAACCTAGATGAGAAGCTATCTAGATGTTTCAATGTTATACTGGACGATATTAAACTTTAATCTTCCCAAGTTTCTTTGTATAACTGACTGTATATCTTTTATGGCTGTGCTTTAACCCTCCCAAACAGATTACCTTTTGCAGAATTATGTAGCTCTGGAGTCTCTGTTTTTTTCAGAATCTGTATAAACACTTTACAAAAACTAGCTTCAATAGGACAAATTCAGAAACATCAAAATCACTTCATTTCTGAAATTCCACAGATATATGTAGATAGATAGATAGATAGATAGATAGATAGATAGATAGATAGATAGATAGATAGATAGATAGAGATATATGTTTATCTTTATATATATAAAAAACTGTAAAACTTATATATATTTTTACTGGGAAAAATATTCTCCAGCACACACAAATATAACTTCAAACATTTAAATCACTCTTCCTAAAAAATTAAAGTTTCAATGGTTTTTAATGCAGATATATATGATTCAGAAACTTATGAGGAACCAAAGTGAAATAGCAAGTTAGATCCCTCATACTATTATTAACAAGTTACTGAATTAAAGTTTCAAAAGACCAGACTGCCAATGATAGTTCTTCTGCTACTGTCAAAGTACAGAAAAAAAAAATTAACTGCAAGAGCATGTTTGCATTCCTTCATATCAAGTTGCATTCTCACTATCACAGAGCAGATATACAATCTCCTCCTATGCTGAACACAAACTCGTACATTTCAGTGATGAATGCATGCAAGTCTAAAGAGGACTTCAGCTGGTTGTTATCTAGCTGGGTCAAGGCTTAGATAGGGAGGCACAAAAGTCAAAAAGAGACAAGCAGCATAGGTGGCCTGTGGATAAAGAGGTCCATTCTTCTGGGTTATCAATCACATGAGCAGAGAAAACAAACACATATATGACTGAGAGGGTGAAACTAGCTTTGAAGAGAGATAATTGCATTTGACTGAGCAGCGGCACACTGGCTTCTTAAACATCCAGTCTAGTTTGCAGCACATAAATACACACTCAAAGGACCATTTAGACTGGTGGGTTTCCAGTTTCAATGAAAAAATTCTATTTATGAGTAATTATTATTCAGGAAGAAAAAAATCATATTCTCATAAGAAGAAATTAATGGATTTAAAGACACTAAATGAATTAGAAAATACATTGTTCTATTTGCAAAGAACATTGGGTTGAGAAAAAAAAAATAAATTGCCTAACTAATAGCCAGATGTTCCTTGGGGCTTATGCACTCTTCATACGAATACAGAGTTGAAACAGTTTTCAAGAAACAGGTCCTAATACTAACATTTTCAAATCTGATTATTTAAAAATAGACCTTGTACTGATGTCCTAAGCTTGCAGTGACATATGTGTGAACAAGCAATCCCCTTCATTTTCTGCAAGACTGCATCCAGAGACATCTGTTGCATGATGACGGCATGGATGAAGTTGGCAGGAGCCTGTGCAGGTCACCTGGTCCAAGTCCCCCATATCAAGTAGAACCCACACAGAACTCATTGTCTGCAACCATGTCAAGACATGGGGTTTTTTTAATTTCCAAGGATGGAGACTCTAGAACCTTCCTGGGCTACGTCTGCAAGTGCTGGGTCACCCTCGCAGTAACAAAGTGTTTCCTGAACTTCAGACAGCAGCTTCTGTGTTTAGGTCTGTGCCTATTGCCACTGCTGCTGTCACTGGGCACCAGTAGAAGGAGCCTGGCTCACCAGGTCATTGTTTTGCAAAGCTGCTTTTTAGCTGGGTGGTTCCCAGCACATAATGCTACCAGGGTTGTTTCACCCAGTTATAGGACTTTGCCCTTCCCTTTGAAGTGCATGAGGTTTTAGACAGTCCATTTCCCCAACAATATGGATGAGTGTGAGGACTGATCCCTCTAAAGAAATCTGGGATTAACCAACTCTTCCATCTCACAAAAAGGGAGGAGAAGATGACCCTCCAGCAAAGAAAGGATTTAGATAGAGTTGATTTGGGGGGAAGTCACAGAATGAAGAACACAAATTTATATTTGAGTAAAGACTGATACCAGTTTTTAACCAGTAAAAAAACATTCTCCTTCCATCCTTCCAAAACCAGGACTCAATTCTGTGCCCGAAGAACTAAGAAGAAAGAAAAGAACATTATTTCAGGTTGTGTTAATGTATAATTTTCACTGTTTTTAAACATCTGCAGCTCCCCCAAAAATCTGAAACAGCCAGATATATTTGCATGATCCAAAGATGGGTTTGCCAGCATTTTGTTCTGTTGCAAGTCTGGAAGCCCTGTAAAAAAAATCAAAAAAAAAAAACCCAACAAAAAAAACAAAACAAAACAAAAAAAAAACAAAACAAAAAAAAAACAAAACAAAAAAAAACAAAAACAAAACAAAACAAAACAAAACAAAAAAACACAAAGCAAATGATGCTTTAACTTCAGAAGGGATTACCAAGCTGTACCATTAATCAGAAAACTTGTGAAAATGATTAAAATGGAAGGAAAAAAAAAAAGAAAAGAGAAAAAGAAAAAGAAAAATAGAGCATGTGTTTTTATTCTTGTCTTCATTCTGCCTGCAAAGATTCACAAAAGGTCACATATATCTTTGAACAGGAAATTATTGCTCTTGACATATAAGTCAA
This sequence comes from Regulus satrapa, assembly GCA_013396955.1. Classification (NCBI taxonomy): domain Eukaryota; kingdom Metazoa; phylum Chordata; class Aves; order Passeriformes; family Regulidae; genus Regulus; species Regulus satrapa. Next base: position 35,957 of record VWZN01013331.1, read on the forward strand.
TATAGCTTTTAAAGCATGAGGAGGTATAATGTGACACAAAGATCACCCTGCAAGTTTTTCCCTCAGTTGCTCTCTAATAATGTGAGGTAAATAAAAATTAATTTTTTTAGTTTATGTTATTTGCCTATTTGAATGTTAAGATCCTTTACTTCATTTGCCTACCACAATAGAAAGTGTCTTATCTGGTATCTAGAATTGAAAAACAGAAATTGTGGATGACAGTTCTGAAATTACAGCCTCCAGCATATTTTTTCTTATAAAAATGCAAGTAGATGAATTTTGTAGCCCATCCCAAATGTCATATCTGGGTTATTTTGGCTACTTGCAAAAATACATTTGTGGACTAAAGAATTGTTATAGGAAAAAATTCTGCTGGAATTCATCTCATATTTGTTACAGGTGACAATATGTGTCTTTCCCAAAGACAAGTGTTAAATGTATATTCTCTTTTACAAAACTATAAAGAATGAGGGTATACTAATCTGAATGGGAAGTGGCATAAATATTTTTGAAGGTTCTAAGGTGCAAAAGGTGCACAAAAAAAATTAAATAAATCTAAGATTGACCTCAGTTACTAACATGAAGACACTTGGAAATGGAATTTTTACCTATGTCAGCATTAAAGAACCAAGCCAAAAATGCTCTCAAACCTAGAATACTATGTTAAACCTAAAACAAAACCTACTGACAACAAGTACAATTCAAGTAAAATCTTGGCAGTATGAAGCACAATTTGACAACAGAGCCAGCTTTTCAAGACTATGATTGAATTTCAGAGTGATTTGAAGTGCTGACAGTCTTGGACTGTATTGCACATAGACTCCTGAATGCTGAAAGGATGAATTTTATGATTGGGAAGTTCCAAATAAATAACTGGCCAACTGTGTTGGCCTGCTAAGGACAGAAATCAGCTTTTAGATTACTATTTCTGCAAAATGGAAATACAACATGGAACACTAACATATCAGCTAGAAACAAAAACCTGTGTTTTTATTCTGCATACAACTCACTAATAGAAGCAGGCCCAGGCATAGTCCTTACCAGATTTTCCTGTGTTAATGTAGTTCCATCTGTGCTTGGCTCTCCTCTGTATTCCCATCTAACCACACATCACTACACTACTCATAGCAGTGCCAGGACAGGAGTAGAAGGGCAGATATTAGCAAAGCACCAAACCCATAATAAATAATTACAAAAATAATGACAGATACACTCAGGACAGAGTACCTTTCAAACTGCAAAATGAGGAAAACTGTTTGAGGTCAAATGATGAAGAAAACAGAACTGCAATACAGGAAATGAAATTTCATTCTTAGAGTTAATAAGAGAGTCAAAAATACAAACCAGCTTTCTTCTAGATATTTGACTGGGAGTGCAAACTCTCACATTAGGACTTAAGCACCTGTTTCTACTTCAGTTAGACAAAATCCTCTTTCATTTTCTGTGATATAAAATTATGTAATAAAGATATCTATTGCAAGAGGGTCCTATCATCTAGTCATTAAAGCACAAAACATCCAAGGGGTAACCTAAGACCAAAGTTTTAGTAAAAATAAAAAGCACTATGAAAAAGATCCATGCAGCTAGAGAGAAACATTTAAATCACTAAAAAGCTACAATAATTTGCTTGTTCTGAATATAGTTCATATTTGATTATGTAGGTGCTTGGACTTAATGTCCTTCTTAATTAAATCAGACTCCTCTTTCTCTACCCCCAGAGAAGAAAAAGATTGATCATGCCTTTTTTCAAATGCTAATTTTGTATAAGCAGAGAAAGTCGTAAATCAGAATGCTTTATTCAGTCCTGCTGCTTCATCCATTTGGATCCTGCTCACTTTCCTTGGGAGGCCTGGGCTCTTTTGTATCTGTGAAAATAAGCACAGATGTTGGCTCCACCTCCCTCAAAGCAAGTTTTGCCTAATGACCATTTTGAATGTATCCCACTTGCACCTGTTCAGCACTTATTTTAAAGTAAAATAAAATACTTGCTTGACCCCAAATATCTTGTCCAGATTTTCTTAACTTCATTTTGTTGCCGTAAAAGACTAGAGATATTTGAGTAGTAGCCACAGTATCAGCTGGAGTAAGGCCAACCTCATCATTCCTGGAAACATTTTTTGTTGCTTTTGCAAGTCTGACTTGGAAAATATTGCACATTAATTACAACATTAGATGGCACTACTACAGCACTGAGGTACACATAGACAATATGCAATTTTTTATAATGTGCCAAGTACACAAAAATGTCAATATTAAAATGGTCGCATTGATCTCAATATGACATTTCTGCAGAACTGTTCTTTTTTATATCAACAGAATGCACTGGGTATCTATCTGGTATCTCCTCCTGCCACAGAAACCACCAAATTAATTTTCATCTGCTATACCTCCTTCCTCTTCTAAGTGTCTGAATTGCAGAATTTTTTTTCACTGAGTTGACCATATCTTACCATCATTAAATTTCTAGTCAGTCTTCCAAGGCTTTCACAAGTCTGGGAAAAAATTTTATTTATACTTCCATAAATATAAATAAACTTTTCTGAAATCTATACATCTACTCTGGTTTCACAGCACAGAAAGTGAATACACATAGAATCATAGAATGTTTTAGGTTGGAAAGCACTTGAAGGATCACCTAATTCTAAACCCCTTGCTTCACTAGACCAGGTTTCTCAAGGTCCCATTCTTTGGGAGTTTACAGCTGCTTCAGATCCAGAATTGAGACGCAAGAGATAGTTTTTCGTGTTTGAACTTAGATGTTTATTCTCCTCATCAGTGTTGCAATATTACAAGGGAGTGAGTTCCCAGCACCTTAGCTTCTAGGTAGAAATGGCGATGATAGTTTCTAACTGCAAGGTCTTTTAAGAGTAAACTTAATGAATGAATAATTGCCAGCTAAATTATTTTTACTTTTAACTCAATAACTAGAAAACTATGATCTGCAATGCAGCATTTTACACCCAATCACACAATATCACTTAAACCCATGAAGAAGGAAGAAGATCAAGAAAAAGCCAATGCCTAAAAACTTCCATCTTGTTCCATACACTATTATACCCTAAAACCTAAAGTTATGAGTTTTCACCCTGTGATATTACACACTTCTATTCAAGCTACACACCCATAATACCAGTTATATCACTCAATTTTGGAAGCTTTCTCCATGGCCTCAGGTCAAAAGTAGAGCTCTGCTTGAGGGTATGAACCTGTCAGCACAGGCAGCCCAAATTCCTCTGTGTCCAATGTTCTAATACCATCCAGCCGGGCCTCAAACGATTCTGGGGATGGGACATCCACAGCCTCCCTGCACAACCTGCTCCAGTGTCCCAACAACTCCATAGAGAGGAATTCCTTCCTAACATCAAATCTAAACACACCCTCTTTAAATTTTAAGACATTCAGCCATGTCTCAACTCTGCACATCCATGTAAATAATCCCTCTCCAACTCTCTTGTAGCCCCTTTAGGTCTCCCTTGAGAGAGGTCTCCCTTCTCCAGGATGAGCAATCCTAACTCTCTCAGCCGGTCTTCATAGGAGGAGAGGTGCTTCCCTGAGCATCTTTGTGGCTACCTTTGGAATCACTCCAACAACTCTGCATCATTCTTGTGCTGGGGACCCAGAATTTGGTCTTTAATGACTAGGAGTGTATATTACTACGTCATTATCAGTATTTAAATTATTTAAATTTACAAAACCCCATTGTTTCATAGCAAACAAGGCACAATTTTTGATTGATTCCACAGTTCTACAGTTCTGTTTGAAAGTAAATGCATTTTATGAAGTGATAGCAAAAAACCCCAAAAAAACAAACAAAAAAACCAAACAAACAAACAAAAAACCAAGCAAACAAAAATAACATTGGGGAAAAAATGCAAGTTGGTGTTTTAAGTGTATATGTTAGTATGTGACACAATATTTAGGAAATAGAACCAGAAAGCCATTCAGCAAAGTATTAACATTTGGTTCAAAAAAAAAAAGTGAGACCAAGCTATCTTTTTATTACCTGGAGGCATTTTCTTGAGTTTTCTTCTCAATTATTTTAAAACAATTTAAAATAGTGAAATGTTGCTATTTAAAGTATGTTGCAGTCAAACAGCTATTGGAAGATGGTCTTGAAAATCACTGGTGAGGTAACACAGTAGTTGTTCAAATTTAGATTTTCCATCCAGTCATAGACTGCTTGCAGTTGCTTAAAATTTATGATTTCTTTTTTTCTCCACTGCATATCAAATAAAGGAATCTTATACCTTTTCCTTGGTTTTTTAAAATTCAAACTATTTTTTCCCAACAGACTTTTGTCATGTTAATTATATATTGAACGATTATGTATGTATATAAAAATTATATATTTGTGTGTGTGTGGGTGGGTGTCCATGTATCTTTCAAGGAAGAGAATTATTTTATATTGCATCAGATAATAGGGAATTAACTGCTAACAGTTTCATGACATAAATTTCTTTCTTTCTTCTCATGAGAATTGCATATAATGCAGAATTCTTATGAATTCCCAACTATTGCATAATTTAAAATTATGTCTTATAGCAAATATACAGGAAGAATAATGACCTCCTCAGAAAACCTACATTAGAGCACTTTCTGAATTGATGCTTTCTTTTGTTTCTTTCTGTATCCTCCCTAAAATAAAATAAATGCCTGTAGGTGCACATCAGTTTTACATAAATTATCTAGGATTATATTAGTCACCATATATTCGAATTAACTGCTGGCATGTTATTACTAACAATAATAGAAAAAAAAAAAAAAGGGCTGTTCTTCAGGTGAAAAATGGATAAAGTGGAATACTAGGACATTTCTCTATGCTCCTCTAAATCATCTCACATTTTAATGCAAGTGAAAATCAAATTATTTACACTGAAAAAAAGATATTATAATGCAAACTGTAAGAATTAAAGAATATTTTTCATTGATGTCAAATTTCTGTCATTTGTCATTTAACCAGTGCTGTCATTTGTTATTATAAAATATCTGACCATCACATCAGAATATTTCAACTGAAATTCTCATATATGAAGAAAGACAGAGGATGTGTTGTGATTTGGTCCCCCTGTGACTCTACATAATTTAAAATTATATCTGCTGAAAAACAGTAATGATGCTACTAAACAGAGGATAAATGCATTATACTGGCTAAAAATTATTCAGAAGTACACTGATACAGAAATTAAAGTGTCTACTGGCAAATTACCAAGCTGCACCTTAATCAGTCAGTTGAACATAATGTTCAGTAACACAGCATTGTATTTCATAGTAGACAATTCTTTAAATTGGATAATTTGCCTCTTCTGTCTTCTGTTAGCTGACCTGGCAATAAATATGATATATCACTAATAGTACATAAACCCACAATTATTAAACAAAATTATTGTCCCTTTTTTGTCTTCACAGATGGTTGAGCTTATATGGACACAGATTATTATAATAAATATCAAGAACCTGAAATCAAGATTTTCAAATTATATTTCGAAATTATTTTTGTGAAAGAATCTTTTATCTAAAAACAAACATTGAAAGACCCCAAACAAGAGTTCAACATAATTCATCAAGAAGGAGAGGCTATTTTAAGGCACATGTATGTTACAGGAACCCAACAAATTCAGCCAGGCATTTAAACCCTCTGGGTGAACCCTGTGTCACACCACCTTTCTTATACAGAAGAGCACAGCGCAGCCAGATTCTCAGCTGAGTTAGTTTGACATAGCTACACTTTATTCAATAGGAATAACTTCACACAAGCTAAGGATCAAATTCAGAAAGTTGGGAATTTTAAAGACAAAAAAATAATGCAATAGTTCCCTTTTTTAAGCTGGGATGAAGATCAGCTTTCAGAACTGATTTACCTTTTCCTTTCTTATGTCACCCCATCCCTCTTTTCAGTGCATACCCCAAATCTTTTTTGAATACAGGAAGTTTCCTCCACACATATACAAGCTTTCACAATCATAAAAATTTTTGATAGGCAAGGTTACTCCAAAACCCTACCAGGTTACATCCCCAAACAATCTGTCAACTCCAAAAGTGAAGACTTTCAGCCATTTGTGCTCCATGATGCTTTGTCAACAACCTATCCCTAGAATTACCCACTTAAACTGTACCTTGAGGAAAGTCCTCTTTGGTTAGCTTTTTACCAGATGATGTGTCAGTAAAAGTCAAAAGATGATGAAGATATTCACACAAAGCAAGCAAAAATTGCACATGCATAGTTGCAGGCAAACATGCATCTGGCACAGTCCCTGGTTTCTCTTAGCTGCCTGGCATGTTGGATTGCCATTAAAGGGTCTGATTTTAGAAACATTATTTTAGTTTTTGGTTTGGTTTGGTTTTTTTTCGTTTTAGGTTTTTTCTGGAGGTTGTATTCTGATTATCCATGGCCCTATATTTCATACAAAACATGCTAAAGTTTCCTACAAAGAGCTCTTGATGCATGCATGAAAAGAATCTATATCCATGATGAAAAGAAATCCCCACATATTTTTAGTGGTCATATGTAAAATTTGTTATTGATTTGCATAACTCCTTTGCTGCAATTATTTATTATGGATAAGCTTCATTACCAGAATCCTTTAAGAGAAAATTTCAGCTGTGATTTCTGAGGTGAAATGCATTTGAAACAGCACTAGCTGGGACCTTAGAAACAAATCATAATTTTTAACTCCTCGAATGACATAAAGACAGCTGAAAATACACCATTATGCTCACTCCATGGTAGTCTTCACAGAAACAGTCAAGAATTCTTAATTTTTTAGGTTGTACCCTCATGCCTTTTCAAGATAGGAACACAAGTCACTTATCAGGCTTGACTGACTAGAACAAAAACACAGATATTTGTGAATGAATAAATAAATAAGTAAATGGAAATTTCTTAAAACTTAAAGGACTATTCAGTTATGTAGTCTGACTCTTTTGTACAACATTAAGATTGAATTTTATCTGGTAACTTTTGCCCAATACTTTCCATTTGCAGAAATATATATTTCAAGAGCATATTAGGGCTTAGTAAAGAATTAAGGATTATAAAACATAAATTTGGTATTTGAACTGTAACACAATAACTTTTAGTATGTTTTCCTCTGCAGTACTTTAAATAACACATTTTTTTCAGATTTATCAAATGTAGTGAAAAATTAACATATAATTTAATTATGCAAGTGTTATGCACAGATCTTAGAATAATTTTTCTCTATGACAAAAACAGAAAGCTGAGATCTAAAAATGGAAATAGCAAGGAAGTAAGAAATTGCATTATTGACCCAAGACAATATTGAAGCAGAGTTTTAAGCAAAATATAATTGTCATTGTGTATCTGGTTAGGTGAATATAGGTATAAAGAGGACAAAGATTGTGATACCCCAGAAAACATTACTGTCATCTTTGTTTGCCTTGTCTCTTAAAAGTTCTTTCTCAGAGATTCCTGAATTGCAAATCCTAATTAGAGATTTTATTAATCTTATTCACATGAGAAAATTTAGAGATGCACACAAATATTTGCTGGATTAGAGCCATAATATGCTTCTGGTGGGTTTTGGAGCATAAGATCCTTTTAATTTTCTAATTCATTGAATACACTCCATTTCATTATTAGAAATCTTAGTTCCTGGTTGGTTTTATGATTTTTTTAAGCATGTCTAGTTTCATATTGCCAATGATTCAATAAATATGCAAAGTGTTGCCCAGTGACAGTGAAAAGAAGTAAATTTATGCTGGAACTACAGTGATGCTAATAAAATAGATGCTACTTAATAACTAAGAAAAGGTCTTCAGTCATAAGGGATGAAAAACTTTTGCCTTGTACAAATAATAAAACATTTCCAGGTGAAGGTGGGAGAGTCTAATCTAATAATTATCTCATAGTGGTGAGGATGGGGTTTAACCAAAAAACAAAAAGACACAAAATATATA
>VWZN01013331.1:43886-56473 GCA_013396955.1 Regulus satrapa
GACACAAAATATATAAGACTTGCACGTGTGGGAAGAGTTGCATTTAAACTACTAAAATGATGAGACTTTGTTTCTGAATCCTAACATACATGTTGGCTTCATCTAAAACTGTAACAGGAAAACATCTAAAATATGCCTCCCTAATCACACACTCTTCATTGCTCTATGCACTGATTTCCACAGAAATTAAAATTTGGAAGGAAACTGTGGTGAAACCCAGTCTCACATCTGGAGAAATAGAAATCAGGACACAAGTGAGAACATGATGGGCTGTGAAGTCCAGTTGTATCCAGAGATATCTGCAAATAGAAGAGGTTGTCATTATAGGAAAAAAAATGTAAATGATGGAAGTGTGGTCGAGAGGCAACAGGGGTTTTTTGTTTGTTTGGCTGGGTTTTTTAATAATCTCGTGATATTAAAATAGGAGTTCTGCTACTGGTTCCTAAAATCAGGAAGGTCAGAAATAAATAACTTGTAAATTACCTGTCCTTATTTATATGACAGTCTTGAGTCCTTTAGCACTCCCCTCTGATTTCAGATGCTTTCCCTTTCCTAGAAGTGACATATGACTATGTGAAGACAGAGATACCATCAACTAAGATCAACTATCAACCTTTTTAATTAACAACCTTTATTCTGACTCATATCTGATTTATGAATTTCTGCAAAAATACTAAATGTAAATGCATTTCAAGGCAGCCATTGATTTTTTTTCCCCTTGAGAAACTTGAAATGAGCAAGCACAGCATTTAATGGTTTGAAATAATTAAAGCAGACCAAAGGAAAGGACCATTCACCAAAATTCTCATACAAGAAATATATTCTAAGAACAAGCTAACTTCAATACTCTAATGTATTGAAATAGAAGGGAATGCTTTTCATTTTCTATTTAAGCAATATTTAATGCTAGTATGCATGCAGCAGAAATATTCAACTGGAATCTAGATTTTATATTGACAAGCTACCGCAAACATATGATATTAATTTTTCATACTTTATTTTAGTGGGCAGATCTCTAGGCACGGTGCTAAAACAGCAGAATCCCAAAGTCATGGAATGGTTACAGTTCAAAAAAGGCCTTAAAGATCATGTAATTCCAAGCCACCTACCATTGGCAGGGAACCTTCCACTAGACCAGGTTACGCTGAGTGCCAAATGAGATGGAGAAAATAATAGCATGGCAGTTGTTCAGTAGCTTAAATATTGCAAGTAATAGTACAGATGGACCTTTATAAATTCCACCCACCTGCCTTATTTTCTTCCTTTTAAATGTCACTTCATTCCTTACAACTGCAATTCCCACAGACACAACATGGATGGAACTGTGAGCACTCTTGACATCCGTAATCTGGGTCAACACTATCCACTTTCATGATACACCTCTTATGCCACATTTTCTTTAAAATAATTCAATAAAACCCCTTTAACACTTAAAATTTCTGCCCACTTAGGCAAGTCTTGAGAAGGAGTTTTTTCCTGATTATTTGTGTGCTTTTGAATAAGTGTTTAAACCCCAAAGAATGAAACTCCAAAACATAGGAATCAAATTAAACACGTGAAACACAGAATTGAAAATGGGTGTAGATAACTTTCTTTATATCTATTATGTATATATGGTCAATTATATGTATGCACATATTCTTCCAATAATGAATACGAAGAAAACATCTTCGTATTCAGGACCAAAAGAGTAAGGGTTTTTTTACAGCAAGACTGGAGTCTGGGCTGCAAGAGATTAGATACATATTTGCAAACACACACCCATCATTCCTCATTTTTCAGTAAATACAGCCTTCATGCATTTTGTAGATTAGAAATTATTTTTCATGTTTCTGCATATGAAAAATGGCTCAGGCTTTTTAATCTTGTTAGCAACATATCATTCCATTTGTTGAAGCTACATTTTAATTGCTAAATTGCTTGTCATTGGTTATACAAAATACATTCTCAATTCCATTATAACCATGAAAGACTTTCAAAGGTTTTATGCAACTTCCTCTATGATAAAGGTATTCACTATTCAAAGTAATCCTTATGTTTGTATATTTCACAGGAGATGCAATGTCATCCAAGAGAAAAACACTTACTATATTCGAATGAGAAAGTTGATATATAGACAGAGCAATGCATTCAGCCTGAATTTTGTTTACTGTGTATTTCTCATTCTAATTAGGTTCTAATTCTAAGTTAACTTTGCATGTAGGCTCTGGTTTTGCCTCTTTATTCCTTTCATATTTCTACATATGCAAAGGCATCATGGGGCATTGAATAGAACCAAAACTGATCCCAAATAGATATTTCTAGTTAGATAGAAGTCAGTGCTACAGCCTGAAGGATTTCATTAGAGATAGCCTGAGAAGAGCATGGTCTTTACATCTAAGATATGGCATGTAAGCTTCTGAAAACAGATTTGGTACCAGTCTTAATTATCAGACAGGAGACTGCCAGCATGACAGCAGACCAGCATTTTCTTAATTGAATTTTTCCTTGACTACTAAAATTACTAAAAAGTGTATAATACTAAAGGCAAATATTTGATTCAGTAAGAGACACAAGACCCAGACACATAATTTAGGTTCAGGTGTACTGATTTTCTCACTTCAGTTGGTTTTTTTAAAGTGAAAGCGAAGTTCACCTAGACTGTACAAGGAACTGCCTGATAGGAAGATGATAGGAAATATTAGGAATTATATTAGGATAGATATGCATACATTCCCTTTCACATGTCTCTCCAGATTAATTGTCTTATTTAGCTGAATGGCAAATTCTCCTTCTGGCCAAGGTATTCAGCTCAAATTGCAGGAGCAAAAGATTACCTTTCCTATTTCAACATGGCCAGGAAATATGCTTGTTCTTCTCCTGTCTGATGGTTCAACACCTTTGGAGATGTAGCTCAAATTTCTGGCCACACTCAAGGACTTACAATTTGAATCACCACTCTCCAAGGAAAGTAATTAAATGAGAATATGCAATATATTGAAATGCATGTCAGCAAGTAAGATACTTTAACTGAAATAATTTTGCTTCATGGGGAATAAAGTATTCATGGAACTAATTTCAAAGTGTTTCATTTTTCACACTAGGTTGAATAAACAGGACTGGCATCTACTTAAATCTCTTTCCACAGTCAATCCTCAGATTAAGTACTTTATCTCGTTCAGTCAATCCACTCCAAGAAAGGTGGAAAGATGCTGGATACACTCCAGAAGAGTGTATCCAAAAGAGAGTAATGAGAAGAATCAGAATTCTAGAAAACATGTGGAGAGGCTAAGAAATCTGAGGTTATTTAGCTTAGGGAAAAAAAAAAAAAAAAAAAAAAAAAAAAAAAAAAAAAAGGCACATTAAAAATTTCAACTGCCTAAAAATAATGTGAGAAATATAGGAAAGAAATTATTCCCTGTAGTTACTTTGGTTCAGAACATGTGGTTCAGAAGTTTTCAGAAACATGGATTTATGTAAGATATGGAGGGGTAAGAATCAGCTTCTGCTTCACAGACTTACATTTCAGTGATGAAAACCAGCCATCCACACCTCAGCTGGGTAGCTATATTACCATCACATTCAGGGTAACTTAGTCAGCTGAGCACATGTAAGTGCCAAGTTTTGGCTCATATGAAGAGCTCTCTAAGTCGCTGTACTCCACTGACTCTATTGGCTAGATTTTCACTGAGTATAACAGCTGCTCAAATGCAGATGTCTCCTTTGTGTATACTTAAATGAACATCTGAATTGCAAGACAAATCCTGGTGTAAGAAAAATTCTGCAAGTAAGGATAGTAAAGGTCTGGAATGGATTGTCTGTGCGTATTGTCTCAAGCAGTAACAGCAGAGTGTGGTTTATACAGAGTTGACCTTTCCTTGGGGCAAAGGCAAAGCTATTCCGTATCAGAATAGCCTAGCTCAATACAACTTGATATTATAACTTCTGTAGTACAGAATGCTGTACTTAAATACTGCCTACAGCAAGCTCTGTTCACTGCTTCTTCTCTGGGGAGCCACACAGCATGTGGCAGAAATCAGAATTTTCTCCCTGTGCATGTCCAAGCAGGGATAAATGCAGATGGCACTACATCTCCTGTTACAGGGACTGATTGTATTAAGTAGGCAGAAACTCTGTGGGCAATGGAAACTATTAGATCAGGTCCCTTCCTATGTTAGTCTCTGAAGGGCTGTAACAGCTTTTTGTTTGAGAAGGACCCAGTTCCCAGCTCAGGTAATCCTTAAATTAACTACTTGTATATATAGGTAGTAGAAAGACCAGGTTGTGGATCTTGGTAGGGTTTAGGCACATGATTATTAAGGAACTACTCAATACTGTTAGGTTTGTTCTTAAATTGATTCATCCACTTTGTTTATGTATTTTTTTTTCAATTTCACTTATTTTCATGTTAATAACTTTTTTCTTTTGCAACCTGATGTCTATACTGTGTTACACATCCACTTCCATGTGCAATCACCAACTAAAATCTCATTTTCATTTTGTTAAGTGTAAAATCATTTATGTCACCTTGGAGGACCATAGTTCAGTTCCCAGAGAATAGTGAAATGGCAGACTCAGCCTTGAAATGTGAATTTCACCTCATCAAATTTGAGAATATTAGACTAAGAAACCCATTTGGCTTCATCTGTCATCAGTGAAGAGAGACAGGTCCCATATGGACAGCCATCCCTACTGAATGTCTAAAATATTAGGATGATTACTACCACTGCATTCTGCAAATGGAGTAGGAAACTCAGTAGATTTTTGGAGATAATTTTTCACTGACATTGTTTAAGTGCATGCATAAAATGTACAATCACAAATTGAAAGATTAACAATGGATTTGTTGAAAATGTCCTCTTTGATTCACTATGGACTGCTAAACAGAAAACTTCACATATTTTTTACTTTGATAGTGAATGCTGACCTATGGGATAATAATTTCTGACTGTGGATGAAATTATAGAGATATATATCTGTGTTATCTCTTGTCTTGTTTATGTTTGTTAATTCAGTCTTTCATATAATTATATTACAGACTGTAAGACAAATGCAGTTCCCAGTATGAGCTGGTGGTTTTTTTTCAGAAAAGTACAACATACAAACACTGACATCAATACTTTTATCTGCTCTGTACCACACAACTTAGACTATACCAACATCCTTTTCAACTGACCGAATGAATTTTAATCAATCTTTCTAAAAATACTTGGGGTAAAGAGGATATGATTTCCTTGGTTGACTTTCAAAATGTACTATGAGTTACATATGGCAAAACATTAAGTCCTTCAGGTGGTAAATTGATTATGGGTAGAATAACTACAGTTCAGCAAAGTATATCATGTTGTTTTTACTTCTAAGCTACTTTTGAAAAAAAAAATAGATAATGGTATTAAAATAGCATGTTAAATATTGTTAGGTATCATAAATAGTATTTTAAACAGTTGTCAAAACACATGCTTGAGAGAAAGTACTTAGAGTTGAAAATATTAAGATTTATTTTGTTTATATACTCTTAATTTGAACAGTCAGAATACCTCTATTAAAGGTATTAATCTGCCTATCCTTTCTAGTTGTTTTCTTTCTTTATCCTCAAAATGAATGGGAAAATAAAACGTACAGAAACAGCTGAATTTTTGCAATAAAACATTCTGTTCATAAATTCATTTATGTTGTACAAAGCACTTTTTTATAATATTAGAGAAAAATTGGGCTAAATTGCCCTTTAATAAAAGAAGAAAAGGCTTCAACATGTAGTATATTATTACTGGTCCAATGGGGTATGAGTCCTCAGTTAGTATTGGGTTTTTTGGTGTTTTTTTGTTTGTTTGTTTGTTTTCTTTTTTTGTTGGTGGTGGTTTTCAGAGAGGTTTTTGTTGTTGTTGTTGTTGTTGTTGTTGTTGTTGTTGTTGCTTTGTGGTTTGGGGTTTTTTTTTTTCAAATTACCATAGGCTTAGTCTATCAGCTGGACAGTAAACAACAGTCTGCAATCTGGTGTCCAGTCTGGTTAAATAATTTTCTAGGAATAACCTGGCCTGAAAGTCAGGAAGGACACTCATTCCAAGACTCTAAGTGGACTACTAAAGCTTAACTGGCAAGAAGTTAATTTGGTATGTATGGGTGAGTGCATGTCAGTACCACAAAGGGCTCCATTATTGCCATATCAAACTAAATAGCTGAAAAAAAGTGAGTCAGTGAGATGAATGATGAGTCAAGTGTTAAGCAGACACTATGTGTAAACAGTAAGCATTACTCAGTTGCTGTCAGAAGGAATGTGGCATCTCTTAACTACCTGATTTCTGCTGTGATAGATCTGGTTTTCTGTAGACCTTTTTTATCCTGCAAGTCCTTTTTACTAATTTAATCAGGAATTTTCAATCACTTTAATAAATTAATTTAGCTTGTGATATCTGGGAAAAGCTTTCCCACCTTAAAACCCATCTTAAATAGGACCTATTTTTTGCATGTGAGGTTATATTCATTGCCAGAAGATAATGTTAAGCAGGTGTATATCTTTCTCTGAGAATATTACTGATCATTGTACAAATTTAGATTTCAAAAATGTAGCTCTCGCATGTTTGGATTTTCATAAAGCATCATATGGGACCTGAAAAACATCAGTTAAATATAAAAGTGCAAGAAAGAGAAATTGAATGAAGAGGTTAAAGGAACTTCTGCAAAAGAAATGTAAAGTGACTGAAGAATAGGATACAGGAAAACTATTTATAAGAACTGAATTGAAACAGTTGTCAGTTAAAGTATTGGGGAACTATTTTTAGAGCTTAGCATACTTAATTTTACCATTAGTTTTCTTTCCAGAAAAAGAAAAAAGTACATATGAAATGCGTTGATAACCTACAGTGTAATTAGAGAAGACAATAAAGTATCTTCCAGAGATAAATCTGATGTTGAGAACTAATACAATAAAAACATGAGAAATGCACTATTGTGCATTAAGGAACGCAGATGAAACTTTTGTGTAAAGTAGAGAATTCAGTCAGGTGCGAAGACAGAAGGAATAGCAGACATCTTGTATGAATTAATCACGGAAAACACCAATGAAAAAAGACACTTTTTGCCTTGTTGCTTCAACTGATTTATTTCTTGTCACACCAAGAAAGTAATAGTGTTATTCTACAACGAATGCATAAAAAAATACTTTAGCAAGTGTTGTTGTACACATTTGATCACAAATATTGAAGAACCCTTTGTACAAATAAAAGTAATAAAAAAGGCTGCTGAGAAAAGCACAGAATATAATGTCTGTCATACAAAATGTACTAAAAGAGCTTGGCTTCTTGAGCCTAAGCAGATAAAACAGCTGTGAATATCTTCCTCAAGCAGTCAGGATGTGCAGTGCAAGAAAAGGAAAAGAGTGGAAGAGAATATTGCATGAGACAGTGAGTTCCAAGAATAAGGAATACAAGCTTACACAAGCACTAGAAAAAATATTATACACTTATAAAATATTCTTATATACTAACTAATAAATCAGTTTGCACAATAATTAATAAATAACTGCAAATATTCCTTAGAAAGAACAAAAACAATACAAAAAACCTCCAAGCTGACTCTTTTCAAATAATTCAAGATTGCCAAAATTCAAAAGTTCTCTGAATGTTTGACTGTGATCTTTAAATCTTTAATTTCAGATAAAGAAAAAGGTTATCAAAAATGTCTGTTAATACAAAAAGCAGTCTCACAGGAACATTATCTCTTAGGGGACAGATGCCAAAAATTAAGAGAGAGAGAGAAAGATCACAACAAGCAATACCTTACATACCTCAAGAAGTGATCTACAGATTGCAGCTGGATGTGCTGATGCACAGTGTCAGCTGTGCCAGACAGTTCATGGGTGCTCACATAGTTTTTAGTAAGTCTTTTCAATTGTTTCTTTTTCCTACTCCTCTGCAGTACCAGAAAGTGAATCTATAATAGTGGGTTGAAATTATACACATCACTGAATTGCAGAATAATTCTCTTTGGAAGGCATCTAAGAATGTCTCTAGCCCAGCCTTGTGCTGAAAGCAAAGTCAGTTTTGCAATCAAACTTGGTTGCGCAGAGCTTTATCCAAGTATGTCTTGGAGAATCTCCAAGGATGGAAACTGAACAACCTCTTTGGGCAACCTGCCCACTGTTTGGCTGTTCTCATGGTGAAAGTGTTTCTCCTTATCTTCAACCTGAACCTCTCTTCTTTCACGCTAGGCCTGGTACCTCCTGTGCCCTGCCACATGTAGCAGTGGGAACAGCCCCCGTCTGTTCGGTCACGTCTGCACAGGCGCTGCAGCTGCTGTGGGGCTTCCCCAGAGCCCTCTCTGCTCCCAGCTGCCTGAGCCCAATTCCCTCCATCTCTTCTGAGAGGGCAAGTGCTCCAGTGCCCCTTGACCATCTTGGTGGCCCTTCACTGAACCAGCTGCAGTTTATCGAGGAGTTTATTGAAGCGGGAGTCCAATATTGCCTGTAGTTCCCTAGATAAGCTTTAACAAGTGCTGGACAGAGGGGAGCTAATCATTTGGTCCTGATATCCTGCCTATGTTCCTACTAACAGAATCCAGGAAAATTCTGGTCTGTCACCAGGTCTCACTGCTGTCTCAGGCCCAGTTCAGTGCCCACCAAGACCCACAGGGATCTTTAACAGAGCTACATCATGTACAGACAGGCTGCCACCTGTACCATGGTCAGGGGTCTTCCTTCCAACAGGCACAGCTTGGATTTTGTCCTTATTAAACTGTCTGCCCATTCCTCCAGCCTCTCCTCAACTCTCAGAAAGGTAGGCAGTACATCAGCTGTTCCCCTGCTATTTAATGCCACCTCTAAACTGGAGGAGTAAGCACTCCATCAGCTTCTCCAAGTTTTTCTCTTTGTGATATAGATATATCACATAAAAATTCCTGCATTCATCACCATGGACTCCACTTTTTTATCAGTCTCCTGAAAACGTATGATCCATTAACCAACAGACTGTGCTGATTTTTTATTATTTTTATTATTATTATTTCATTAATTTTTCTGGAAATAAATTATGTTTCTGAAAGAAAATATAAAAGCTTGGGAAATCCCAAATGAGAAAGTATCACATCATTAATTTAATTTTCTGATCTCTCAAACAAGAGACTTTAGAAGTATACTGGGAAAAAGAATTCAGTGAAGATTTTTCAATTTAGGTTAAAAGTTTTCATCTATTTTAAATTAAAGTTGCATTTGTGATAATTATAAGATATAGCCAAAGAAATAAATTGATGAAAAATATGGGTGTGACTCTTTCATTGAAGCACAGAGAGAGAAATAAAGGATGAGAAAAAAGAAAGAAAAAAAGACATTGGATTATTTAGATTAAAACAAAGTATGAGCAAATGGGAAAGTATAGGAACTACCTAGTCTTCATTATGCATAAATATAGCAACATCTGAACATGGTGTCATCAGGGTAAGATTGGCTGTGCCATATTCAGCAGATATTAAATTAAAAGGTATTCTGAGAAAAAAGGGCAGATTGGAGACCTGTTCATAAAGGTCAAGCTTGTGTAATCACTGACAATTTGATCTATTGCTAGGTATAACTGTGAAAGCTGGATCCTCAAGGCAGCAAATGTGAAGTTATCAGTCCTTTGAGATTCTGTGTGGATAATATACATTGAAGACATCAGAGCAGGAGAGAAGACAAATGAGCATACATTGCAGTGGTGCAGAAAGAACCATTACTGCTCCCAGAACATCAAGGAGAGCAAGCTGAAATATTTCAGGGACATTCCAAGGAGAGATGGAGATCGATCAGTAAAAACAATAGAGTAAGGCAGAACTGCAAGCAGAACTGGGAGCAGGGACTGGGACCGCCACACAACAGAAGGGACATTTCCTCAAGCAATGAAGGGATGTCAGGTCCTGTGAATCATGATGCAAAGGGCCACTGACCTCCAAATTTAAGGCAGGGCTTGATAATGATGGATATAGGTAATTTATCAAACTATAATGTCAGCTGGTAAGCAGCCTAGTTAGAAGACACATGAAATGTAGCCTCATGTTTCTGACTCCTCAAACACCATCCAAATAAGATAATGCTTTCCTCTAATAGAAGCTGTAGATTTCATATATCAAAATTCTACTTTATATGAATCCATAAAATATATTTAGACACTCCTTATATATTAACAGACATAGCATTCTTATAAAATGGCATATATAAAAATATATAAATTAGCTAGAATTTTTTATAAATTGTGTTTGGATATTCTTATAATCAGTAGTTTCATTTTACATGGTGGACTATTTTTGGTTATTCAACAAGGGATTTTTTTTCCTGAAAATTAATAAAATTTGTGATATTATCTGTGAAATCCTCACAAACTTTTCAAGAGATCTCTAAGGATTTTTTTTTTTTTTTTTATTACTTAACTCTGACTATTACTACATTTTAAAATATCTTTTCCCTAAAAGACCTAGTTTGGTTTCTTTCAGTCTAGCATTTCAGTGTCTATCTGGACCATGTTCATTTACTTTCTGTCTTTCCCATACCTCTGAACTCTGTGATTCCTTCTGTGACCAAAAATGGGCTTCTTCACAGCCTCACATTCAGCCTAATAACTTTAAGCAAGATTTAATCCACTGAAAATCTTGGTTATGTAAAATTTAGCCAACACCAAACCTCTTGCCACACCACGTTATTGTTTCTTTCTGCACCACAGACAGTCACCAGGGTATACTCTTATCTTAAATCTGTAGAATAACTCCATTGCCAGAAGAGTCATTGCCTACCAAATTCATGTTTGTTCTCCTCTTCAGACTTCTGAATTGTTATCACACCCAGCATGAGCAAATATATAAAACAATAAATTGGGTTATATATGCATGATTTCCATATTGAAATAATCTCCTACAGATTTGTTATACAAAGGTTATGCAGTTTAAAGCAATGAATTGCATTTGGTCCAATTGGTTGCTTACAGAAAAGAAAAATAATTCTTTATTATCAGGCTTAATAAACTGTGAAAAAGACTTTTTTATGTGGCCAGTATTTCTTCATCCACAACCTGGCATTAGAGCTCTGCAAAGTAGGATCAAGTTTCTGAAGAAAATTAACTTCTTCCCTATGCTGTGCCTACAGCAGTGTCTTAAATAGGAAAATACTCTGGAGATGTGCTAGTCTCGCTTTTCACCTAAAAGTGACAAATTACAGATGCAAAAATTGCTGATGCTCCCAAATATTGTAAATGTGCAGCTGTATATGCCCTTAGTTAAGAGGATCCTGAATGGGAGAGGATAACATTCAGTTCACTGCATTAGCTGCACCAAGCGAATTTCTCTATGTACATTGCACTTGATAAATTACAGCTTCTAAATCTGAATGAACCGCTTAAGCTACCTCTGTCTACATGTCATGACTCCTTGAAAAGCAAGATATATTGCTTCAAAGATTTTTGTGTGGTTATAGATCAAAAATAAATAACACTATCTCATTTAGTTAAATAAAGTGAGTATCTATATAAATCAAGAGTCCTCTCATGCTTTCAAGAGACAAGCTGGCAAGGTATATATAGTCCTTTACAATCAGAGTTCGAAAGTTCATGGCACTTAAAACAGTCATGCTTTAAGTTAGGAGTCAAACTGCTATGTATTCGCTTTTAAAATATTTTTAAATTCACAGAAATTTGTCAATAGGAAGCAAAACAACTTTGTGAACAGGTGAAAAAAAGTGCTTAATCCATGCTCAATGTTGATGACAATAAGTCAATCACTGTAATTTTCCATGCTCAGTTCTAGCCAGAAAGATCTGACTCACAATCCTCAGTAAGTAAGGCAGCTTTAGCCTTGAGAGCCCTTCTAGCCTCTCCATTACCAACACTGCATTTTTAAATCACATTGCAAAACAAACCATGAAGGGGTTAGGTTTTCTTTAAGGAAGAAATTTACACAGAATTCCTGGGAGACACATTGCTATATTGCCTCACCTTACATCACTTAAATGTCAAAACTTTTGAACAGGTGAGGAAAGATTAAGTAGTCCTACCTATGAGAATGGTTGGGAGACAGAAGAGAGTGGATAAGGCTAAGGCAGAGCAATCTTCATTTTGAATAAATATGAGTAAATATCTTGCTAAAACCTTTGACATGCATTTCTGTATTTTACATTTCTACATCTCTTTTTCTTTTTTCTTTTTTTTTTGTTCTTTTCATTGACTGACATTTGTTTTATTATAATTTTAACTTATAATTGGCAATGCATATACATAATTACTGTTGGTCTAATCACATAATTAGAGCACATATATTTACATAATTGTAATACTTTATTAGAAAGTGTAGTTACAGTGTTAATGGAATTATGCTTAATGTCATCCTAAAAGTCCGCATGAATCTATGGGAAAAAGACATAGGAAAAAGCTATAAATACAGTTTAAATTTTTCTACCTTAGCCCTCCCTCTTAGTGTTGTACTAGCAAGTACACATTAATTTCATTATCATATATAGAGCATGGCCAAGACTTATAATCATTTTCAGAAGTTCAGAACTGAACTATGGAAGTCTGATACAAATAAAATGCTCCAAACCATGTATTTATTTAACTAGACATTGCTATTTGAAGTGAAAAAAAAAAAAAACAAACAAAAAA
>VWZN01013331.1:56619-74520 GCA_013396955.1 Regulus satrapa
AAAAAAAACACCAAACAAACAACAAAAAAACCCCAGGAATCAATCTTTAAATAATATACTTTTGGAAGATTTTGCCCTTAGTATTGCAACAGAAACCAATAAGACAAATAAAACTCTGCAAAGACCTTCTAAGTAGAAGAATCTAATAAACTGAGGACTGCTCAGATGGGTTATATTGATCAAATTTTATTTGAAAGAGGAGCCTTAAATCCTATTGTAAGTCCTGTAATCAGCTCAGTCTTTCCTTCAGTGTTAATAAATATTTGACTTCTCAACTCAGGATACTTTTATAGTAGTTTTGTTCCTCCATTGGCTTTAAAGGCAAATAAAACAACCTTTGACTTTTGCCACTGATTGCTCAAACAGATACTGGATGGAATTGCACTTAAGCTTTCTTTCTGTCCTTTCTCTTTATATTTTTCCTGAAAACACACTTGTATCAAATGTGTTCCTGTCCTGATTTTCAAATAACATACTTGGAGATAAGATGTCTTAAAACTACAAATAATATGTATTTTGCTGAATTTGGTTTGGGGTTTTATTTAGTGAGGCTTGGTGCTACAGAATTAAATTTAGGTACAGTACTGCATATGAAAAATATAATTTTTCCTATGCAAGTATACATGTAAAATATTAATTATATTCAAGCAGAATCTCATGGTTTATCCCTAAACTTAAAGCATTCATTTAAAAGAGGTATTAGTATGGTAAGTATTCAGATGCTGCCTAAATGCTCTTAGAATGGGTTGGGCGAAGCCAACCACAAAGCATCATCCTGTATGATAGTACTTTCTATGCTTACACGCCTGTTACAAATATATTTAAAGTTACAGCACTGCAGAGTGACTCCTGCAATGTGTTCACTGAAGTGAATGTTGGTACATATTCAAGAGAAGTTTATAATTATGAACTTTGTATTCAAGGCACACTATAATTTTACCCCTCCTTATCTGAAAGATTCTCATTTTACCCATTAATGACAATGATGATGCATTACAGCCATTGTTACTTTTTGATGCAAATTATGGAAGTGTTCAAGTTGTGTTTCAGATCTGGAGAAGATAAATAAGGAATTTACTGAGAAAACCATTCCAACAGCAGGATGGCCATTTCTTAATTTTGAGAGGAAAGAGAACCTATATTCTCAGTTTGTAGGGATGGAGATCCACAGCCTTATTTTACCTGAAACACATAAAAAAGGGACAGACTAAAATTTAGAGGAGGTTATGTTGTAGAGTATGTACATGCTCTAAATGGATGCTGAAATTCCAAGTGTTTAAGCCATGGGAAGCCAGCAAATGGTGTTTCAATTAACGATTTTAGGTTATGTGGGCCTAAACACTTCTTCGTAACAACACAAATATTTTCTTAGCAGATGAAATCATAATATTGAGGTTTTAGAAAATACTAATTTTGTTATTGCTGTTTGTGCACCCTTGCACACAAATCACCCAATCTGTGATTTGAAATGCACCTCTGGCACACTGCAGTGTTCTACCTGTAGCACAAAAATTGGGATGGTCTGCAGAGTGCCTATGACTACTTTGCAAGTGCTGACACCCATGAGATTAAGACTACTTTTCCCTTTCTAGATTAGGTATTCCACTTTTGAAAACTTGCAACGCACTCCAGGCTCCAAATAAGGTGAGCAGAGCAGGTCAGTAATGGTCACCCCGGTCAACTGAGTGATCTCCAAATGGGTTTATGCTGATGAGGAAAGTCCAAGTCTAGTCAACAAGTCAAGCCTTGGTGAGGACTGGGGAGGTCCAAGTCCAGGCACAGGCATCTGCCCCAGCAAGGGCTGTGGGCATCTCTTTTTTACTGGTTTTTGGGGTTTGTTGATCTGAGCTGTTCACACAGCAGACGTGGAGAAGATTAGCTCCATACACAGCTTGAAGTTGAAAGAGGAAACCCCAGGTGCTTCCAGGACAAGATACTCTTCTCTGCCCCTGCCCCAGTTGTCTTTAAAAGCAAAACAAACATAGCCAGGGCTCAGGCGTGACCATGGCTCTCAGTTGTCCCTGCTGCTAAATCACTAGAGCTATATCCAGGACTGATTTTGACCCAGCCCAAACAGTACTGGCATGCCCCAGACATTGGACACACGCAGTTTAGGAGCAGGTTTAGGGCCACATAGGCTAGTGACTAGTCCCACAGATGCTGGTTTAGGGGTTCTACTTGTTTGGAAAGGAAGAATGGGAGTAGTATTCTATTGTATATAAACATGCTAAGCTGTGCCCATCAGACTCCTGTCAAGAAAAATGGTCTGGCCTAGTTTTCCCTTCCAGTACACATAAAAAATCTCTTTTTTACTGGTTTTTGGGGTTTGTTTTGTTTTGGTTTGGTATTTTGGTGAGGTTTTTTTTCCCATTTTTTTAATACTAATAAGTGACATTTCAGACTACAACATGAGGATTTGGACCACAGCCTTATGGGAAAAGGTTTGAGTCTGTCGGGGTTTTTTTGTGATATATTTTTGCTAGCAATGAGGACATAAATCTTACACATTCTTTTCTCAGTTGCTCATGGGAGAACTTACAGTGAGACCTAATGGATGCAGTCCCAGCAATTTAGATCCAAAAGCAGTACATATCCAACTCCCCTACCTACTGCAGCCTAACTTCTGCCTTGTTCTTCTTCAGGAGTAAACTGATTTTCTGGAACTCAGAGACTTAATAATCTAGGATAGTCATTAGGCTCTTATTCCATTATATGAGGACTTGAATTTTGTCCTTTGAGCCTTACAGAGAGACACAGAGCCTGCCAAACAGAAATTTCACTTTTCAAGCATTTGACGATACTTCTAGATATCTCTGAGAAAGTAAATTCTGCCACTTCTGCAAGAAAATTGTGCTTCAACTAGCAGTACAGTGTTATGAGATATTATTAGTTTCTCTGAGGCCAATAGGTATAAATTTAAAAGGCACTATAGTCATTTGCATGCATAAATTAAAAAAATTTTAGTAGACAATGCATTAGTAGACACCTGTGCTTCTCTGCAATATCAATGTACTTTGAAAGAAGCCATCACTTTATAGGGCTCAGAATGTGTGTTAAATGCATAAAATTGGATATGAATTAATATAAATCATAGACATTTAAACAACATTCATATAATGTTATAGCTATCAATGAAAATTTTTCACTATCTCTCAGAGTAAAAATAGTTGCAGAAGAAATATATTTTTTTTAACTGTTTGGTTTGTTGGTTTTTTTTGGTTTTTTTTTCCCTTCAAAACTCAAAGACATTCTGTTTTCTATATGTGGCAAGGTGTTTTAAAACTTACTGGAGTTGCTGTCAGGCAAAACTTAAATCTCTGTGTTTATTTGAAATTAATACACCTAAGCAGCCCCAAACATGTATTTTTTTGCAAATGTAATCATTAATAATTTGTAAAAGTGAGATAGAAAACTAAACTTTAGTAATGTGGTCTTCCTGCATGTAAATATTCGGCATTAGTTATGTTTACAAACAGCTTTAACCTCCTTGTGGTGTCCTTCCTGATCTTCAGCTGTCACATTAAAAATGGACCATAGGACTGTCAACCTTGTGAAGAAGTCTATGAAGTCTAAATGTCCTGAGCATCCTGCCCTACCTTACATATCCATAATCATATAAAATTGGTAATGAGAGGCAACTTAGAGGGTTTTTTCGGGATAATTCTGCATCTTTGCAGTCTAGAAATGTCAAACACACAAAAGTAATAAAAAAAAAGAAATTAAAATATTGAATGGCATCTTGGTTTCATGGCAGTTTTTTTTGGTTTTTTGTTTTTTTTTTTTTTTTAATTCAAAACAAAATATTGATATTTATGTGTCACATGGTATGTGCCCAAAAAAGAAAATGGCAGTTCTGAAAATCTATCTCTCACTGAGAAGCAGTCATTCAAAATTACCTCAAAAATAAACTAAAGTACTTAAATAGCATTTTATAAAAATTTTAAATTTCCAAATCAAACTGGATATAAGGACTAGGAATTTAATTTCTTTCTAGATTCAAATCAATAATTTGCAGCCATTTTCTTGCTTTCAAATTTCAAGTAAATTGGATCTTAAATAGTGTTGCCTTCCACCTTATAAGGAAAATAACTTAATTTTACAGCAGTATTTTTTGAGAGCCAGCCTCCTTCATCACTTGGCTATATTTTTTAAAACATCTCCATTTATAGTAAGGTCTCATAAATTTACTGAAATTTCTTGCAAGTTAATATTTTGGACTACCTTCTTGCACACAAAATTTGTAAAAGATTGAAAAGGATAGAATTGATGCTCCTAAGGCTCTTTATGAGTATGTTTATTCTGTCATCACTTATCACTTTATCTAAATTGTCAGATATGACTCTGCAAGCATACTAGGTATTCAGTACACTACTGTAAATGTTTTTCAGAAATATCTTGAATTGTAAATTCCCTGATTTACACCAGAAAAAAAAAAATGCACTGTGTAAAATTAAATAATATTTTTCCAGAAAAGATTCCCACAAAAGAAGCAGTTTTCCCTCAAACCCGCTTCCTGAAGCAATGCTGCTCCTACTAAAAATATCTGCTACTTTTCAACCAATGAAAAAGACAATTTTGTAGATGTCATAGAAATCCTGTAGAGTACTACAGGACTTAACTAATAATAATATGGAAGGTATATATCTGAATTTTCCAAGCCCCAAGGAGATAACAAGTGTGAATGCAATGAACTCACACTTCTTAAAGATAATTTTAAGTCAATATGTTATAAAACAGTAATAGATATTCATGAGCTGTGCTAGTTTTTGTTGGGATAGAGTAAATTTTTTTCACAGTGGCTGGTAAGAGGCTGTGTTCTGGATTAGTCCTAAAAACCAGGGCTGATAATTCAAAGATTATCTTGTTATTGCTGAGCAGTACTTGCACAGCATCAAGGCCTTTTCTGCTTGTTGTGGGCTGCAGTGCAGGATGTGACCAGGACTGTGTATTCTGTCACCATCTGTTGAGCCCAGGAGAGGCAGTGTTCTTATCTCTTCCACCACCCGCCCTTGCCCAGGAAGATATAATTCTGTTTAATGGGCCATTGAGAGACTGATAAAATTACATCATCTCACTGTGAAATGCTCCACCCAGGGGGAGGAGCCAGGCGTTTCCAACTTAATAAAATCTGAGATTCAGGACACCACTGGCAACCTTTCTTTTCCACTGGGTCCCTAGAGGGAGGTCAGGCCTGTATACACCACCACTGGATCTTTGGAGGAGGACTGCACCTTTCTAGAGGATCACTGCTTCAACAGAATTGCATCTGTCACTCCAGGAGAACTGCAGCCACCATTTCATCAGACTGCTACCAACACCATTACCGACAAGGTGTCAGCTTGTATCCTGATTCTGTCACTTTTTTTTTTCTTAATTACTTCATTTTATTTTAATATTCCTATTTAGTTGTTGTTTGTTACTTTTTTCCCCTTGCTAGTAAAGAACTGTTACTTCTATCCTCATATGTTTTCCTAGGAGTCTCTTAATTCAGACACCTTTTCTTTTAAAACCAAGACACTGCTTCTCATACTGCCAGAATGGTGAGGAGACTGGGGATACAACACAAGGTGTTGGCAGGGGGCACAGCTGGGACAAGTGACTCCAGCTGGCCCAAGGGACATTCCATACCATATGGCATCATGCTCTGCATATAAAGGAAAAAGAAGGAGGAAGACAAGACATTCAGAGTGATGATGTTTGTCTTCCCAGTTATGGGAAACCCCCGAGGGTCTTTCCTCGAGGTGGCTGAACACCTGTCTGCCCACAGTTAAGTGGTGGATTAATCCCTTGTTTGTCTTAACCGGGTATGAATTTTGTGTAGTATCTGTAGTGTGGATTTTATGACAGCTCAAGCACAGACAAAATACAAATTCTCTTGAATTGTTAGATTTCCAGTTAGATTATTGACAGAAAAGAAGATCTATGACTGATAAATTAAACCTGAAACATAAAAAGAGGCAAAGATGTAAGCAAATGAATGTTTGTATGCTTAAGGCAGGCATCTAGGACTCTAAAAGTTTGCATTTAAAACCTAACTCTGCAGCATGCTTCCTCTATCAGCCTGGGTTACCAACTTTGGGCCAAATTTTATTAGTCATTATTAGAGTTGCAGTACTTCTCCAGAGAACAAACTGCAAAGCCTGATGGATTTTGTGTTCTTCTGCAAATTAAGCTGATAAACAAGCACCAAAATGGAAGGTGATGAGCATGACACCATGCTCAAGATACCCACTGGATCATCGACTGTAGTCATCTGCTAATGAAGACAACCTACAATACAATTTTTTTTATAATTTTTTACCATTTCACAGAAACAAATAAAGATTTTTCCTTCTTTCTTCTAGCTAGAAGTCTGTTCCAAAGTTTCACAGCATTCACAGTTCATGAAAACCCCAGGTTTCTCTTAATACACATTGAAATTAATTTATGTTCTTGTGCCAGCACTAATTTAACTCAAATACATCTTCTCTCTTCTGCCCACTGGTGATTAATCACAACTTTTTCAATCTCCATTTTGCAAGACTAAGCAAGCAACCCTCCTTTCCAGCTTCTCCTCAAGGAAAAGCTTCCTGGCATTTGAAAAATTTTCTTTCCACCTTTTGTAAATGTATCTTTGTCAGTCCTGAACACCAAGACACAGAGGTCTTACGAGACAAGTACCTCTCTACTACCACTAGAAGCGCCTTGCTCAAAATCTCCTCAGGTAGCATTTGCTCTTTTTTTTGTGTCCACTTATGTCCATATTTTTTACTCCATCATGTATAGGAAAATAAATATTTCCTTAACAAATTGTAATCCCTAGCTGACATTTCTGTCTAAAAATACTCTTTCCTAATAAAACTATTGTGCTCAGTTCTTGTGGTCAATCCGTTTTCTTACCAAATTATACTTTCTTCCTGCTTTTTTTAAAGGTTATTTTGTGACCTTAGTAATTTTACTAACATGTGTCTACTTCTATCCACTTTATTTATGACAATATTAAAAAAAATTATCTGAAGATGTATCTTAGAGAAATTTCAGCCTAATGAATTCCTTCCAACCCAACAGTTTCCCTTTCAGCTTCATCTAACACAGTCTTTTTTTACTCTGATATGTATACACATTGAACTGCTGTTGAACTAATAACCTCTTATGAAGCACTACATTCGAAGACTGCATTGTACTCTAGATAGATGAGATCTGCTACAGTTCAGCTGCCTGGAAAATCAGTTATCTTCTCTTAGGAAAGTATCAGATTAGACTCACTCATTCTGTATTTGTTAAAAACATGTCACATCTTGCCATTTTTTTTTGTTTCCTTCCTCATCTCATCTTCTTCAGTTCTGTAACTGTTCTAAAATGTTCTTTGTTATTAAGGTTATATTACCAAGTCTGTAGCTAGGAAATCAGTATTCTTTTTTGTTTTCTTAAATGTAAACACATATACATGCTATATTTTCTTTTTCCACTAATACAGATAATTTCCAATTCTACATATACTATATGTTCTCAACAGCAACTAACCAGCAAATAAGCAATTTTACATGCAAACTTCTTCATTATTCTAGTCAAAAGGCCATCTAGTCCAGACACAGAAGTATGACTCTAGATCAGGCATGCAGAATAGAAGGGATTTTTCTTCTGATAATCTGACCTTGACTATTGATGATAAGTACTGCACTCATTTCCAAAATAAGTGTTTCCTCTAAAAAATATTTAATCTATCTATTAACAAGAAAAAAGATAATGAAATGTCTTTTTTTCCACCCATTTACTTCTCTAAATCTTCTCTAAATCTTTGCAGTTGTCCTGTATAAAAGGATTTTAGAAATGTTTCTCAAATTGTTTCAAAATTATTTTAAGAATACATTTTATAAAATGGAATAACTAAATTAGTTCTTATTATTGTACATTGTTGACATTAATTATTACAGTGCATAATTAGAAAAACAAGCAAAGAAATGAAAAAGAAACACTGGAAGAAGATCTGATTATAGCACTGAAGTACAGGATGACTTTTGGACATTGAAATACTTGAACAAACTAAAAAATCATAGTGACTGAAAGTCAAAGCAGATTAATTTAAATTAGAAACAAGATACATCTTTTAGCAATGAAGATGGTTAATGAATGGAAAAAAAACCTCAAGAGACACCATGAATTTTTTGTCTCCTAATGTCATTAATTTAGAACCCTCTTTGTATGGCAGAGCACAGCAGTCCAGCCTATAGCACCATTCTAAAATTATACAGAGTCTCTAATCATGTTAGCATGCTGTTAGTGCCAGGGCTGGTGAGTTCTGTCACACCTTTGGAGAGATAGCAAGGAGAACTGCAGTGATCAATACTCTCAAAGAGATGTACCTACCTAAAAAATTTGCAGTTTGGTTAAAGAACATTTTCAAGAAAATGAAGAAAGAAGGAATTTTAGTCTGTCTAGCATGAAAACATTTCTCCCTGAAACTTTCTAAATATACTTATGATAAAATGTCACGTTAATTAAATGTACAATAACACACTTATTAAATCTACAAAAGGCTGAAAGATCAGTGATTGCCCGTATCAACTCTGAAAAGAAAACAAATAAATACAGTCTCAACTAAGTGTTTCAGAAACAAAAGAATCCAGTAAAGTACAGGTATTTCAGGGGGAAAAAATATTAAAAAAACTTAATATTATTGAAATAAAGCATCAGAAAGCATGCAGGAAATGAGGAATTAGATCTTTATGAAATACGGGTCCTTCACGTAGCAGAAAATAGATGCAGTTTTTAACAAGGCATTAAAATTATAGTATGTATTGGCAATATCTATCAAGAAGAATGTCAAATAGACATTTCTGTTCTCCAGAGCACAGAAACATGACAGTAAAAGAACCCCACTGATGGACTCATTTCAGCCCATGTGACTACCTGTGTGCATTTGTGATGACACATCTTTTCTCTTGCATAAGAAGACAAAAGATTACCTGTCAGAATTTTTACCTCATTTTAACATGATAAAACTGACACATTTGCTGTTGTTGCATAACCTTGTGGAAAGGAATGGTAAATTCTGGTCACATTCGTATGGACAAATTAAATAGTATTGGAGAGTTATCCTAGCCACTGATTTTCTTTTCCTGATGCCAGAATTTTGGTCCATGTTGATATGTCCACAGCCAAACAGTTCTTGGAGATACTTTGATAGTATGGGGACCAGGAATATCCCCAGCCAGGGACCATCCTCAAAAGATAGTCTGGATGCAAGAAACCTGCTTTGGAGCTGCAGAGATTTTAACCGTCTGGACACAGACTTTTCTATGACCTTTTTTACCAGCATCTTTTCCTTAGTGGTAAAGGGATGAACATGCTAACAAGATTAGAGATTCTAAATCATTTTAGCATGGTACTACAGCCAGGACCACTGTGGTCTGCCATATCAAGAGGGTGTTGGCAATGAAAAACTTTGTATCATTGTTTCTAATTCATTTTTTTACTGAAAGATAGTAAATAAGATTGAGTGTCAGATATAGTATCCCTGAAACACAGAGGGAACTGTTCAAGGTAACATCTGAACTGCACAGAAACAGTTGTTCTCTAAAGATAAAATAAAAATAAATGTATAGGACCAAGTAATGAAGAACTAAGAGACTCAATAAGAAATTGCTACATTTAACTATAAATTAATTAAATATAAGTGACATTTGCAAGAAATACCGAAGAGGATGTAAAACCTAAGATATGTGTGTATACATTTACATGAAATAACATAGAAATATATAATTTTCAAACTATTCATTGCACTTCACTTATGCTAAGGGGATGTTAAATACCCAATGTGTTTAATACCTGAATCAACATCTTGAACTCTCAAATGGATGTACTGAAATTAGCAACAGATTTAGTGATCATTTTGATGTTATGGCTTAGGTTCCATCTGTCGATTTTCTTCCTTCTGTGACTGCTCTTTTATTTATTTTAAAAATACACTGAAGTTGAAGTTTTATTCTTTTCAAATATATTCAGAGGATGTAATTAAAATTTAATCACTTTCTTCATATACAAAATATCTTCTCTGTTAAAGCTACACTGTATTGGTGGCAATATCTTAATTATTTTCAATTTTTGCTTTTAGAACCTTCACCACAGGTTTGATTCAAAGAAACCTTCCCATGTTGGAGTTTAGTGTTTGGGCAGGCAAAGACACTACACTGCTGCTAGGACTCTGCTTGGAAGCGATATAGCCCCATTCAATTGCACAGCCAGCAGAACACTAACAGCACAGGGCGACAGCACATGCAGGGTTTGGTCAGTTCATCAGCGAGATTTTATTCAACTGCTCTGGGAGAGGAATCCTTCCCCCATGAGACTCCCACTGGAATATTTCTTCGTGAACTTTTTCGGCGTTGGTCCACTCTCATGAGCAGCAGCCCTACTGCACTTGCTGTGACATGAACTCCCTCCCACAGGCACACTGTCTTCCCAAAACCGCTGTGATGTGGGTTTCTCTTTCCATGAGGTGCAATCCTCCAGGCACAGGCTGCTCCAGCCTGGGAGCAGGAGCCCTCTCTCCACCAGTTCTTCCACTGGATCACAGCCTCTTCCAGGCATCCACCCACTCTAGCATGGGCACCTCCCACAAGGGCTGTGGATGATCTCTGCATCCCCCATGGATCCCCAGGGGCTGTGGGTGATATCTGAAATCCCCCGTGGGTCTCCAGGGGCTGTGGGTGNAGCATGGGCACCTCCCACAAGGGCTGTGGGTGATCTCTGCATCCCCCGTGGATCCCCATCGGCTGCAGGGGCACAGCTGCTTCACCGTGGTCATCACCACAACCTGCAGAGGAATCTCAGCTCTGGAGGCTGGAGCACCTCCTCCCTCTTCTGCACTGAGTTTGGTGTCTGCAGAGTTGTTTCCCTCACATGTTCTTACCTCCTCCTCTTCTCTGACTAGGAGAAAACTGAGACTTTGTTTTGATTTTCTTCTAAACTATGTCATCACAAAGGAATTACCAACATCCCTAATTGGCCCTGTTTTGGCCAGCAGTATGCCCATCTTCTGAGTCAAGGGTTGGCTCTGATGGACATGGTGGAAGGTAGCGGCAGCTTCTCATGGGGGCCACAGAGATGAATCCCCTGCTACCAAAAACCAGGCCATGCAAACCAATACAATATGCCATTATTTCCAGCCAGTGCTGCCACAATTTATCCATCAATTAAGGCTGGGAAAAAGAGAAGGGTTTAAGAATTAACTTGATTAGTCTTAAGCTCTGAGAAGAGCTCATTCTTGGGAGATAGTTGCCACTTTATGCCACATTATATGTATTTGTAACATCAAGAAAGAACTTTAATGCTTAGCGTAATTTTTATTTTTTTAAATAATAATTTTTTGTATCAATATATTGATATACTCTTTACAGTACTTCACTGCTCTGTTGTGAGATGAAAGGTACTTCCGGGATCATCTTGGTTTAGACTATCTTATAGCCATCTTCAGTTTTCTTCACGACTATGGACAATAACCAGATATCTTTAGATAGCTTTTATTTATTTTTCAAGTGCAAGCCATTGAAAATATTTTGATAGAAACAGCTGACTTAAATTACAGTTTCTGAAAGTATCACATAAGAATTCATCCCAGGAGTCAAGTAAATGACTGAGAGGTCTGGATCTTTTCTGAGCCCCTCATGCAGTCTGTGACTAAATAAAATCATCTAGGGCCAACAGTTTGGCCTGTAGGCAAAGAGCACAGTGTGACTTGAGTTCTCACGTAATTCTCCTTTCTCTCCTAAGCCACTCAGAGAGGTGGCCCCTCCTGAGCCAGAACAGCACACTAATAGATAAATCATAGGGTCAATCCTGTGCTAATTATCAAATTCATGCCTTGTTTCATTTACTTTTCTAGTCCAGATGTAGCTCATATAAAAGCATTATCTTTTTCAGTGGAAAAAATACCCAACAGATTATGAAATATTTTTACTTCAAGGGACCTTTTTAGCTAATGAGTATCTGGTCTTCCTACAGCTTCGCGCTTACCTCAACCAGTACAATCCAGTCTTTAGCAAACTATAGATCTATGAACTGGTAATAAAAAACAGTACAGCTGGCTCCTCACATGACCATGTCTCTTCAGCATCACAGTCAATTGGAAATTCACCAGACCTCCACTTTGAATTAGATTGCTGCCACTAGAAACTCCCAGGAGTCAGAAGGCTGACAAAATATTGCATCATCTTCCTCTCCTATCTACACACTGACTGGAATTTAATCCACTATCACTTTAGGTTTCATAAATTTTATAAAAAGAAGGAAATAAAATTAAGTATAAAATCAGAAGAAAAACATTAATAACTGTAGTTGCTTCCCTGTCTCAGTCATCCTCTTGCAATTCTTGTACAATTTTAATGTTTAATCTCCTTATTTCATATAAAACCCAGATATGGTAGCCTGGCACAAATTGCTACCCATGAGGTCATCAGTCGTGTTAGTTCACATGAAAGGGCAAACAGTATGGGGCCAAATTAAGTGTGGAGCTTCATACACCAACTGCACATGTCTGATGTCACCATTGATTTACTTTTATGTGCTGTCAATCTATACTGGCAATATATGAGAAGTAGGAAAACTTTTGGGGGCAACTTAATTTGCAAGTTCAGCAGTACTCCGTTTACTTAGACGCAAATACACAGTAATAGAACAAGTATGCGCACATTTCCTGTGCTGATTAAATTCCTACAGCCTTGATCCAATTTCAACCCAAGTCAGTGGGAATCTTTCCACTTTCTTCAGTGGCAGTTGGCCCACATCCTCAATAAGAAGCATACGGCACTGAGCGGAAGGTCTCCATAAGAAAAATGATTAAAGGATTAGAGTATACAAGGGGAAAATGGGCATTAGATCTCCTACAAGCACGCAGACAAGGCATTCATAGTGAGAAATGAGTCTCAACAAACTGCGAGGCCCATTTGGTAAGTTGTAGACATAAGGATTCAAATTTACAAAGTAAAGCTTGTTACTTGTTGCACTGAAAACTTGATAACGCTGCTGGCAAATTTATTCCTTTAGATTAGATGGATCTTGCCTGTTCCAGTTTAATAGTACCTTGACCTTAATGACCAGGTAGTTTCAGTGTGATTTTTATTAACATACTAGTTTTCGTACTGAAATTGAGTTTGTCCAACTGGAAGGGAGCAGGGGTGTACTTTGGATTGAGCTAACTTGGAACAATTGGGGCTTTTCATCACTGAAACAGTTAACAGTAACAATTGTGGTGGAAAGCGGAAGATAATTTTCATTAGTTCTTTAGTTCTCAAACATTATTTTGTCAATAAATAAGTCATGCTCAGAAAAATGTTGACAAAACCTCACTTTATTTACATTATTTTGGTAAATATAAATTGCAATATCAAAATTATATGGTTTAAAATGAATTAATTTTATTAAAAGTCTACCCTCTCTAGCCACTACAAATTAATCATTAAAACTTATTTACCTTCCCAGTCTCAAAATTGAAAAGAAGAAACATATCTACACCAATAAATTACTTCTACAGAAGACAACCAACACTGAAATGCAGTTCTGTGGTATTCTCAAAACTATTTTAGAAGAGTACCTAAGCATGCTTAGGAGCAAAATGCAGGTCAGCAGGCAATGTTCTGGGTGTAAAGTTCATACATGCCATACTACTCCACATATCCTGGTATAGAACTGACACCCAAAAAAAAAAAAATTTTGGAAGGCCATCTAGTGTCATCCAAGTGAAATGCAAGATATTTACTTTCTTAAAATGCATGCACTTGTTCTCTCACAGAAGAACTAAAAAATCACAAGTATTCCCCTTTTGTTTTAAATTAAACTGATCAACACCATCTCTAGAGCATCACTGACATTTTGCAAGGAAAATTTTGTATTCAATTTTACTGTCACAAATATATGAGATTTTATATCATGAAATGCTGGAATAAAATATTACTAAGAGGAAAAAATACACAGGAAGTAAAACAAGTGAAATTTCTTTCATTGTAAGAATTTTACAAATAACATTAAAATTTCAAGATTTAAAGAAATATAACTTTGCAAAATACATAATCAGGAAGATGGTGGGATGCCAAATCTGTGCAAGGAAAGACAAATTCATCCAGTCACAGTGTAGCAACACATCAATGGAAATGTGTTAACTGCAAATGTGTTCTGAGCTAGAGAGTGCTCATTTTATAGCTTTTCTAAATATAATTGAATAAAGAAGTAATTAAATACTACCTAATGCACCTTACTTTCTATCCACTAAACACACATGCACAAATACTTTTACTCATCATAAGGCCAGGAGGAACTGTTAAGAACAAAACAAGCAAAAACAAACAGGCTGCAGAACCTCAGTGTTTTCACCATAAATACAACAGGTATAAGAAAATAATGACGTTCACACATATATATCCTTGCTTTATCTGTATATGAAAACATTTTCATACATGTGATAATTTAACTTTCTGGTTTTCAGATAAACCATTTAATCCTAGCAAAAAAATTAATTCAGAAGAAATCATTGTAAAGCAGCAAAAACAGTTTCTTTTGCAATATGTTGCTCACTTTTTCTGTGATACTGTGCACTCTTCAGAAATGCTGGGAGGCAAACTGATTACCTTCGTATTTATCTGAGATTATATGCCAGCCTAATGGCTACAACAGTCATTAAATTACTTAAATTAAGGATTTTAAGTTTACAGCTCCAGGCCTATGATGGTATATAAGAATTCCTATTTAAAATAAAAGGTGCTTTCTCATTTGACTAAGGAACTCACAGTGGGATTTAAAGTGTTTGTAAAACTTCTTTTTTCTTGCATATTTAATCATAAGTTACAGAAGATAAAAATCAAATACAGCTTCAGTAGTCAGTGCTACAATTTTCTATGGTGTCATTTACTGCATTTAACTTTTTTTGTTAAAAATAATCCAATTCACACCACTTTATGGCAGTGGCATTGTTCAAGTATGACAACATTTGAAGAAGGGAAGAACCATTCTGTGATGCTGATGGCATGATAAGGACTTTTTTCCATTATTCTGTGCCTGTGGATTTCCTTTCCAGATGTACCTTTGTCACAGGACGGACATGGCTCCCAGCAACCTGGAACTATGCTATCTTTTTATCAGATACAAAACCGTTTAAGTCACTGCTCT
The DNA here is from genome assembly GCA_013396955.1 of Regulus satrapa. Lineage (NCBI taxonomy): Eukaryota > Metazoa > Chordata > Aves > Passeriformes > Regulidae > Regulus > Regulus satrapa. The sequence continues at coordinate 71,758 of VWZN01013331.1, forward strand.
TTGGCTCCAGTCTGACAAGTTAAAAATTACATCCAAAGAATTTTACCATTAAGACACCAAAAAGGGTAGGTAACAAGTTTTGTACCAAATTTCAGTTTTAGGCCTAATTTAGTCTCTAATTCAAACATCCATTTAGATCCATGTACTACTGAACTCTTAAACTATTGCATTGGCTTTGGATGAAACTACTGCCAAAGCAATAAAAAGTTCAGGGTTGTTCCTTCTGAAGCAGCCTTAGCAATAACAGAAGACTTCACTCTCTACGTGTCCACCCCAAACAGTGGAATCCCCAGTGTGACTCCTCCTTTGGAAGAGCCAGGTTTTTACTGGCAGACACAGCAATGAGCTAGTGTCTGGTTTACATGCTGGTGCAATAACCACTCAGGCCACTTATCCACATATACAACATCTACCTCCCATCCACGCTTTGGTTTACAGAGACAGCTTGCATCACCAGAAAGGATCCCCACTGCCATTAACAACAGTAACCCAAAACCAGGATGCAACAATCAATTTTACATATCACATGTGAGTCCAGAGCAGGGCCAACCGGTGCACCAGGAACTCTGCTTACTGCCACAAGCCTACTTTCCCATCACCTTGGCTGCAATCTGCTTTTATATCCCAATGGATCCTCTGCCTTCTCAGTCCTCTTTGTCCTCTCCCATCAGCTGTAAAGATCAGACCCATCAGTGTCACAGCTCTGCTCTCTGATACATGTAAAAGCAGTCATCTACTAATAGAGGCTGAGCAGCTACAGGGGTGGTTTTATCTAAGTAAAAAATCCTAGCTCCCCATCCATTTTCTCACCTGTATTTCTCCCCACTAATGCCCACACAATTCTCAGCACTATTCTTCATTGCCATCGAGTGCCTGTCACCTCAGAGGGCTTTGGCTGTTTGCCACAATCAATACAAAATTCATTCCCAGTGAACAGTGAGATAGGGATATAAAAAATTTGCTATGCAAGAGAGTGTATCACAGGGGGTCAGGACAAAAGAGTCTCCTGGGTACTTGGCCAAAGTAGTTTGGGAACAGACTTAGGACTGATTTCACATTAAGAGATCTGCTACTGTGCTATCTAATCCATGCTATATAACCCATGCTATGTGCCAAAGTATAGGTGTACACCCAGGTGCCATTTTCAGTAGCTTCCTCACTGCTTCTATGCAGCAGGGTATGGCTGGAAGAGTTTCAGCCCTCCTGGGATGCGAATTTATCAATTGCAGCATTTTCCAACTGCTCTAGGGAGGGAACACAGTTCTTGGGCACAGCACAGCAAACCCTGAGACCACTGGAATTGCCCAGAGGTACATACCTCACACACCTCTTCACAGGGTATGTCTGAGATTGCTCGGTTTATTGCTAGCTAGATCGTGGCTCAGATGAGGGAACCTGAGAACTGAATGCCCAGGTGACAAGGGCTATTTTTCCAGAAACAGGGGTTATGAAACAATACTTGCCTTCATTTAAGGTTTCCTAGTCCTGCCTTTTCTTCACCTGCATGTTAGACAGTAGCTTTTCCCTCTTCCTCTGCTGACAATGGCAGACACATCCTCTCTGGGACTGATGTTCCTGATTTCAGTTGCATTATCCTTTAGGCTCTGTCCCTGCAACATACAAATATTTGTCCCATCAAACTACAGAAATATCTGCCATTACAAGCTTATTTCAAGCCCCTGGAGAAAGAAGGATCCTAACATACAGTGGTTAGTAGAGTCTTTATCTGGCAGAAAAAAAAAAAAAACAAACCCAAAGATATTGTCTTCTACACCTGAGATACTGGAGCTTAGAAATCCTAATGGTGATTGACATGTCTTTGTCTTGTCTCAAGAATGGCAAACTCCACTTTGCCTTTTCTGAAATTCCATCTACAAAAAAGGGCCATAGATATAATGTAAGTGGAAATACCTACTGTAGAAAGCAGTAATCAGGGATGCAAGGAACTGCACAGCAATTCTGCAGTGATGTTTTTGACATAACTTTCTAGGCTGTTTTCTACGTAGCAAATTAAGATGTTACAGTCAAGTGAGTGCTGAGGAAAGGGCAGACCTGAGCTCCCTTGAAGGACAGAACATGCAACATCTTCTGTGGGATTCTTTCTTGTTCAAAGTCAACATTATGGCTTCGAAATCACGTTTAAAATCTGACCCTATTTTAAAACCCACTGACAGAGTAATAGCAAAAGACTACATAAATGTTTGTCTTTGAATTAGCCACACTGTGCAATGTTCTACAATGACTGGTGAGTTTCAGAATATTTTAGGTTTGTGTCATAAACAGAGGCCTCTTGAGGTTCTTACACATAACTGTGGAAAAATTAACTTAAGCAGTAATATCTTGCCTGACAGATTTGTTTGAGAAGAGCACATACAATATCTCAGATATTTTAGTATACTTCCTGTGAATAATGATTCTTGCATCTGACATATCTTTTATAATCTTCTGTTGGATATTATTGTATCCAGAATTTCTGATGTTATCATGTATGGGTGTAGAGGTTTGAGTCTGTAATCAGGCAGAAACCTCATTTTGTGCAGAGGTTTTGGTTTGCTAATATCAATTTCCTGGCCAACACACCAAAAGATGTAGTGGTTTTAGTGGTATTTAAAATGTCTATGTACCTGTTAGAATCACTTACTTATTTCTTGCTGTGAGATAGGACTAGGAGAAAGAGCAAAGCAGGCTTAAAACTTCAAAAGAAGAACAAATAAAACTTTATTGACAAATTAAACTGGTTTATGGAAATCAGAATGAAACCTT
>VWZN01013333.1:9994-33409 GCA_013396955.1 Regulus satrapa
AGAGGCTGCGGCGGTCCCTCGTCCCGTCCCATCCCCGGCCACCTCCCTGCGGAGGGCTCGGGAACCTTCCTGGGTGGCTCCTCGTGGTGCTGGGGGGGATGGGAAGCGCGGGAGGGGTTTACTACCCTTTCCTTGTTTTACCAAGCATATTTTGGTTTGTGGGTGTTTTGTGTCCTTCAGGTTTTTCACAAATGATTGGGAGGTCATTTCTGAGCGTGTTGCTGTGGAGGTATTAGCTCTGGCTGAGACCTGTAGTGCTGGGGCTCTGTTTTTTGTTCTTTATATGAGGGAACGCTGTTTGTTCTCCTGAGTATCCTGGCTTTTTCAGTCTGTAAGTTTAGTGGCAAATATTTTTATTATTATATGATTATTGAAACAAGGAATATTTTTAAATACATCCGGGAGGGAACCTCAGAAATAAATAAATTGGAAAATCCGTAAAGAAAATAAATGCCCAGACCAAAGTCCAGGCTTCTTCAAATATTAAATGACGTTCTTTAGAAGTTCATGCACACGTTATATGGTGTGATAATAACCGTACTGATGTCTCAGCCTTCTAAGAAATAATCTCTAGGATTTGAGTTTAGTTGTGCCTTTAACTGGAGGGCTTGTTTTCTTCTGGATTTACGTGTAAGTGCCCTTGTGGTAATCATTATTAACAATGTGGTTTGAGTCTGCCAAGATTATACTTCCCTCCACCACCGCCAAAAAATTGGTAACTATATAACAGTTCCTGGTGGTGACATTGTACCTTTCTGGCCAGGTGTTTCTCCAAAGCCTCTTTCTGCTTGGGGTTACTCTCGTCTTGCTGTGTCTTAAGTTGCTCTGAGAAAAATGAGGTGAGTGGCTGGGACCTAGGTCTAGGAAACTCAATTTCATGGATGAGCACAGCTGTGTGTGACCTGGAAAATGACACTAAGGTGGCAAGTCTTATGTATTCAACTACATCTAGAGTGCCGATGGGTCTGTAGTGCTGATTACTGCTCAGTCACTGTGTTAGGAACTGGTGTGTTTTGAAGACTTGCATCCTTTCCACAGGTCCCAGATGTGATCTCTGGAAGATAAAGTCTTTTTCTGTGTTGCTGGTATGCTAAAGTGCCCCTTGCTTTTTGTCTTCTGACTTTGCTGTATAATAAGATGGTCATTACGCAATTTGTAAAATAGTATGTGCTGTTCTCTAGGGGTTTTGCTACCTTGAGTCCTTCAGAAAATGCTCTAGTGCAGTATTTGAGTAGGTGTTGTTTTAAAAAGGGCATTTGCAATCACAAAACAAATTTCAGCTTAAGTGCTGCAAAGGGTTATTGTCCAGGAGCAGTCCAGCTGCAGCTGCTCCAGGTAACTTCTGCTATCACTGTGCAAACACTGAAATCTGGGCGTGATGAATCACGGGAACTGCGCCCTGCTTGCCTGGTGTGTGTGACACAAACTGCTGCGTGGTGGGCAGGTGTCCCAGAGCAATCCTGGTGGTGCAGGATTTGGGTAGGGAGCTCCCAGAAAATGGCAGGTTAAGGATCCTGCCTGCAGTAGGTGGCGAGTGTGATGGGCAGAGAGGCCAGATCCATTCTGTTTGGGAAGAGAGGGGGCCTCTATCTGCTGATGAGAGGGCACTTCTGCTCTATCAGAGCCAGTGCAGGACAGTAGACCAGACCATACAGCTAGACATACATATGCATATCCACTTTGCAGAGCCTCTCAAGCTTTTTACATTTTTCTAAGAGTAAATAGTCCTGGCTCCACTCTCTGGGTGCTCATTTCTAACCACAGTATTTCTGGCCGGTTCACCTGGAAAATCAGATTTTAGCAAGATGTTATGCTTGCCCTAATTCTCCTGCTAATGTTTCAAATCGACAGTGCTAATTTTACTCTCAGCTGTAGTTTATAATAGTTTGTCACTGAAAGAAGCAAGTGCTTTTGGTTTGGTGCTTTGTGGTAAAGGTTTTTTTCAATGAGTTTGTGCTTGCCTGTGCTCAGAGCTGGAGTTCCTCTCTGCAGCTCTCTGTGCAGATGAATTACAGAACCGTTTCTGTAACAGCTTTGTTGTCAGTCCTTTCTATCAGTTGTGTTGCTCTTGATCCTCTTTCAGAGCTGCTCTATCAGTGTGAGTGGGAGTTCAGTAGGAGCCTGTTTTGTTTTTTGAGGTAATTTCTGACAGCCTTGATCATAGGACTGTTATGAAATGAGCTTTTGGCACCTGTAAGTGAGTTTGGCCTCTCTACCTTCCAGCTGTTGAAGAAGGAAACAAGGCATAATCATGGCTGACAACAGTACTCTGGTGTCTGAAACTGGCAGGAGCCTCTTGGCTGATTCTTCTGTTCTTGATTCAAAAATTATCGAAATCTCCAAAGAGAATGGATTCCGTGCAACTGTTCTGGATGTTGAAGGTAATGGGGGAAGTTTATTTTAAGACTATTTGGTTTTTGCAATGACTGATTACCTTGTTGGTATTTAGTAGTTTTGAAAAACCGAAAGTACTGTTGATGCCTTGGGTTTTAGCTTTTATATTTTTCAGATTCTCTGCTGCTTGGTATGTAACTTATTTTAGGTGTTTGTAAATTCTCTTCACGAGGTAGTTAGACAAAACCATCCCTTCCCAGCAAGAGCATCAAGGACAATTGTTACCCAAAAAGCAGGAACAATGGGGAAGAGAGAAGGGGGCAAGCCAAGGGGTTGGATTTCATAAGGTGAAGCTGTGGTTGGACAATTAACCCCAATATGCAGATGAACCAAAATTTATAAAAGTGTCAAACTCGTGACTTGAGGCCCATCTTCGATTTGGCTTGGGTGTAGCCCTGTCCAGGCTCGTGCACTGCCCGAGGTGTGTCCTTTCAATAAATGCAATAAATATTTTATTCCTTTTGCTCTGTCTTGTCTCTGTCCCAGGTCAGCCTTTCCAGGGCATCACTTCGAACTCCGAAATTGTATGTAGAGTAGGGAAAAGGGTGTTGATCAGGAATCCTTTCATGAAGAAAATTTGGGGTTACAGCCTGAGCTGAATGAATTTTCTGGCTCTTGTACAGAAAGCTGTCAGTTCCATTTGACACCCCTTCTGTGAAATAAATCACTCCAGGTGACATTTTGACACCAGTATTTGGAAACTGCAGCTGCTCTGTTGTGGACAGGTGAACAGATTAACAGATAGAGAGGTAGAGAGATTAACAGCCATGAGCCCAAAATTAATTCAAGAACAAATCTTGAAATTAAAAAACAACCACCACTGTTTTCCTCTGAGGTAGTAGTCAAAAGGACATGGAGGCAACACTTGTTCTTCCTCCTAATATTTTGGCTATTATAATTAATATCATAAAATAATATAATGAAATATGAAACATTTCCCTATGTTTATTAATACATGAAAAAAAAAAAGAACAAGGCATCTAATTTCAGTTCTGATGTTCCTGGTAACTGCTCAGTTACCAAGAAAGTAATGAACCTTGTCAGCCAGGAATACAGAAACTAGAAAAGATACCAGCTGTCTATTTTACAGCAATTCCTGGTATCTAATTCTGCTAGACGCGTTAAGCTTTTTTTTTTTTCTTTGTGTTTTCATTTGCTTGTTGTCTTTCCTCCTCCCCACCCCTTGGTTTACATTCTTGCTTTGACTGCTCATGAACTGCAGATTCATGTTTCACCTCAGCCCAAGAAAGCTTGGGCTCTATGTCAATTTGGGATGTCCTAATTAAAGAACACTCTTCATGAAGTAATATTTACTTTCAGGATTTTTCCTGATAAGGAATCTTGAAAGGCTCCTTCTTGTATGCATTATTGCTTCATTTAGACATCACATGGATTTTCTGCTAAAATACAAATATTATCCTTGCTTCTCTCTGAGCAGAAGAAATGCCTCAAATAGAAACAAGAGTGGTTTTGGTTCAGGAAGCAGGGAAACGTGAGGAGCTTCAGAAAGCCTTGGAGGTATGTGGGCCTGAGATAAGTCACTGGAATGACATGTTATGTCTTCAGACTTCTAGTAACCAATTTGCTTCTGTACTAAAGTTCTCCTCTTCCACAGACCATTAAGATAATGGAAGTACCTGTTATAAAGATAAAGGAAAGTAGTCCTGATAAATCAGAAGAAAAACTAATAAAAAGTATTATTCATATGGTATGTCATGCAATTCAGCACATGTAATTGCATGCAGCATGTTACACTTCACTGGGACTGAGATGTGCACATGCTTTAATTAGGATTAATTGGGCATAATGGTCACAATATTTCTAGTGGTTCTGATGGTGTCACAGCTCATCAAAATTAGCACTTGCAGCTCTTATCTAGTGATGTTTTCTAACAGGGGCCCCAGAATATCTATGGGGACATCCAACTGCATGCTTGTATTCAGTCACACATAAGTTTGTGCTATGAACTGACTTTGTAACTGTCTAGGACTTCTCTTTCAATTGAAGTCTGCATTTAAACTGAAGTGCAAGAAATGCTTTTTCATTTCTTGATGTGAAAGATATAAGAGATAAAGTTTAGAACTAATGTTTGAAATTGGAATGGACCAAATTTTTTAACCCCTTAAAAATATCAAGCAATGAACAAAATCTATTTCTGTTCTGTAGATGTTCTGCAGCGTGGAGCTTGCTATTGCAAACTGGATGCTGCTTTTTAATAGCATCCCAAGGTACCCTAAGCTGTTCTGGCAGTCTGAAATTTCATTTATCTCTTGAGCTTAGGGTGTTTTTTCTATCTAGCTACTTCCAGTGCTACATTATCAGTGTGAACTGATACATAAACTGCTAAAGCAACCAGAATTCTGGTTCTTCCAAAGCAGGAATGACTGACATTCAGTCTTAAAGCATGCAGCAGTTCATAGCTATTCTTATGCTAGAGAACAGTGCACTTCATTCAACTTTCACAAATCCTAACTCTATCTCTGAAATATGAATCACACATTTTTCTAATGGTCCAAAATAAACATCAGTTGAATTTTACACTTGTGCAAGTAAGTTGCCTGAGTAATGCTTTCCCTTTCACCCCCGTGCATCAAGGAAATTAAAATGCCCTACATGAAGACAGACACGATAGAAGAGCTTGGAGATTCTGATTCCCCAGAATTTGAGACAGTCTTCGTCGTGTCAGACTTCCAGGCTCCCATCTTCAGCAATCTCTGCAAGGCAGATTGCCGCGTCATCGGGCCGCCGGTCGTGCTGCACTGTGCGCACAAAGGAGAGGTGTGTGCTTCCTGCTCAAGTCACGTGAATAGATCCCCGCTGCAGAGAGTTCTGAGCGTTCACAGTAAAACCTCTCTTGCTCTTCTAATCAGTTACAAGCATTCATAGCAGGAGAACTGCAAGAAAAGCAAGTTTCTAATGCTGTGTTAGAATATTGTACGTAGTGAGAGCGCAGGCAGGCAGCGGTAAGGCTACAGCTGCTGCTGCAGTTGTGGGAGTTGTTGATCATTGCTTGGGATTGTGCCATTAGGAAAGGCTGTGCACAAATGATTCTCCAGCAATGACTTCATGGTTCTGAAAGTTTTAATGTAGAGCAGATGGATTGGGAAGGAAATAAAAGGATGGAGTGCTACCTGTAGAACTTGGGGATGCTCTGGTTACTTTATCAGCAGGCCTGGAGCAAAATTACAACTGAATACACAGACCTGGATTAGTGTCTGATACATTTTTAATGCTAGAAATAACAGTACCGTATTAAAGGTAACGTGAGAACTTGAATGGGTGCAGTATGCTGTTGACTCATGAGCTTTCTTCTTGTTTTCAGCCTTTACCTTTCTCCTGCCGTCCACTGTACTGTGCCAGTATGTTGAACTTGGTGCTCTGCTTTACAGGATTCAGAAAGAAAGATGAATTAGTAAGTAATTTATTCTTCTTTGGATTGGTAAAACCATGTTAAGTATATTTTCAAGATATTCTTCAGTTCAATCACCCATGGGGTTTAACCACAGCTCAAGCTTGAATGTTGATTTAACAACAGATCAGACTATTTCTATTTCTAGACATTTAATGTACCCTTCTGTAACTTGCTTTGTAAGCCACTTCTGTACTGAACTCGCTCTTCAAAAGATACTGAAAACTTTTCATCTTCATTTTTCAGGTTAAGCTCGTGACCTTGGTTCATCATATGGGTGGAGTTATTAGAAGGGACTTTAGCTCAAAAGTTACTCATCTGGTGGCAAACTCAACACATGGAGACAAATTCAGAGTATGTAAGCTTGAGTCGGTGTTTCACAGAAGCCTTGGGAATTTGGCTCTTGTAGACTAAGCTTGTTCATTATCCTTCAGCTCAGAAGCTGCTGTTTTTTCCTGAAATAACAACAGTAACTTGTAATGGTGAATTCCTCTCTGTTTAATGTTCAGCTTTGGCATGTTTTTGTCTCTGTGGGAGATGTAAATAACATAAATTTTGAAATAGACAAGTATCGTAAGTAACAAAATTCAAAATGGTTAAATATTGATGCTACCAGTAATTAAGACAATGATGAACAAATGCTTCCTTTTGTCCATTCAAACAATAAACTTTGAGATAACTTGCATAAAATGTTAGTCCTTAATTGGTGCTTAAATTTTAAAAATTATTTTTAACTTGTTATGGGTGAGGATTCAAATATTCCTTTATGCATAAGTAGACGTGTGTACTTTCTCTTTTCTGAGAGAAAAAGAAAAGGTTCCCTGTCTAAAAGGGACTCATTTGGGACATTTATGTTCAGTTTAGAAGTAAATAACAGATTACAGGTTTTTGCACTGTTTAATATGACAGCAACATCTATGCCCCTTTACTCTCCCTTGTTTGAATTGTTGGAAGGATGTTGCTTTTTTCCTTGTTTGTCTTTATAATCTTGCAGTTGGAAGAGAAGTCCGACTTTGTTCAAGCACTCCTTTCTGCTGACTCAAAGGAGAAAATGTTGGAAACTGTACAGTGCTCTCAAGCAATCATGGCAGTTACCTTTCAAATAGTCACTTTCTTCTTGATAAAAGCAGGATGGTGTATTTTTCTTCATATAAAGTATCAAAAGCAGAAAAGAGAGCCCATGTTCCACTGGAACAGAGATTGGATTTTGTGTTTTTGTGGTGATGAAGGATATCAGACTAACAAAATGGTGCACTTTAGAGGAAATGTCAAAATAGCTATTGATCTGATCTCCTAGTCACTGAATTCATACATTCTAACTCTGGGGAACTGCAGTTGGATATGACTCTGGAAGGAATATGTTCACTTTTTGCAGTACCTGTCTTGAAAAGTAAAAGGAGAGTTACAGATTTTCCTTGATGTGGGAAAGATGTAAATGGAAATATTTGGTACAACTTGTGCTTTTCCTGTTTTGTAGATTGCAGTAAGTCTTGGTATTCCTATCGTGAAAGCTGAGTGGATTTATAAGGCATGGGAGAAGAGGAATGAAATGTAGGTTTTTATTTTCCTTCGGCCTTCCCCTTGCATCCTGTTCACCTGAAATGTTGTGAGCTTCTGCTTAATTACTGACACCGGTCATTGATTTAATGACCTTCTTGTGCATCATCTTTCTTTTTTTCAGTGATTTCTGTGCAGCTGATGATGACTTTAGAAACCAGTTCAAGGTTCCTCCCTTTCAGGATTGCATGTTAAGTTTCCTGGGATTCTCTGATGATGAGAAAGCTAACATGGAAGAAATGACAGAAATGCAAGGTGGTTGCTCATGAAAACCTGTGGGGAGAATGGGGTGGAATTTATAATGATAGGTGCCACAGAACTGCTAAGTGAGATACTTACTTCTAACAAGAATATGCTTTCCCGTTGCTAAATGCTTTCCTCTTGCTAATTTGCCTTTTTTTTTTAATGTCTAGGAGGACATTATTTACCAGTTGGTGATGAAAGGTGTACGCATTTGGTGGTTGAAGAAAGTACAGTAAAAGATCTTCCATTTGAACCTCTAAAAAAACTTTATGTTGTAAAGCAAGAGGTTAGTACTGAAAACTCTTTAGAGAATGGTGCTATGTAGAACTGTGTGTGCCACATGCAAGCATGTAGCTTATTCTGAGAAAATTATCTTCCATTCCAACTGTGTTACTTTTATGGATTATTTTGAATATTTTAAACTCAGTCTGAAACTCTGTAATGTGTTCATAATGTGTGTTTTCTTTTTTCCTTTAGTGGTTTTGGGGAAGCATTCAAATGGATGCCAGAGCTGGAGAGTCCATGTATTTATTTGAGAAGGTATGTTGAACACTCAACACAGTGCACAGCATATGTCGGTGGTAAAATTAGCATACAACGTAGTGTGTGTGGGGCCAGGGATCAGATGGCCTAAAGCAGCATTTAAGTTCCAGATGATCCACTATAAATTTTATACATAGAATACTAATTTGGAATAGAGACTTTTTTCTGTTTCCCAAAGGTTTTACTTTTCAAACAAAACACTACTGTGGTTTCTATTTTAAAAAGGGGAAAAAAGAAAAAGCCTCGCCCATTTGGCTTCCCTAAGGAGTTTCCTTTGGCGTTGTGTGTTGATCTCTGTAATTAACCAATCTCTGTACTGAGTTGAACTGGACACAGAGGATAAAACCACTGAATGAAGTTTTCTTTCCCTGCAGTCGGAGACTCCCGACTTCAAGAAGTCGGTGTCGCTGCTTTCCCTGAGCACTCCCAACAGCAACCGCAAACGGCGCCGCTTGAAAGAGACTCTGGCCCAGCTGACCAGGGAAACAGACATGTCCCCATTCCCTCCTCGGAAACGCCCCTCAGCTGAACATTCCCTCTCTATTGGCTCCTTGCTGGACATCTCCAACACTCCAGAGTCAAGCACTGCCAACGGAGGTAGAGCTGAAACCTTCCATTCAGCCACACTCGTAGTGTTTAACAGCTCTTATGTGCAAGTGGAAATGGTAATGGTAGGGAAATCTTACAGGTTTTGCTACAGATTTGCAAAGTAATTACAGGCTTTTGCCTTTGCAAAGTGTGGAAGAAAAAGCTGGAGTGAAGAGTTCAGATGCAGGCAAAGCTGCCTGTTGTCATCACTGTAAGTGTTCATATCTAAAGGAATAGACATAGAGGTGATAAATAGGGAGTATAGTTGAATGTTACTCAAAAATGCTTCAAATGCTGCTGGAAGTCTGTAGAAAATTAGCAGCATAGTCAACAGTAAATAATCTAAAATACTCTCATTAGGATACTTAGAGGAAAGAGTATAAAGATTATTTTCTGGAGGAGTTAAACAGAAAATTCCTGCAGGGCCCGCTCCTAGGTCTTTGAAATGTTCTGTTGAGGCAACACGATTTGTGCCAGCAAACTGTCATGTCTAAAAGTTCACAAGAATATAAATCATCAATTGGTTTTGAGTGAATTGACAGAGTTTTAAATATCTCTGCACATGGTTCTTGTGAAGAGAGGATCTGCAATATTTTGGGTTAGTCAGAAGCTGATACCCCAAGTGTTTTAGATGTTCCATCATATAGAAGAGGTATCTGGAGCTGCTACTGCTTTAAAAAGGCAAATTCAAATCACATAAGAGCCCCCAATGAAGCACAACCTGTAAATGATAATTCAGAAGGAATTCAGGGAAGATCAGCCTTCTTAGATGATGCGAGTGCTCTTTACTCCTGGTAGGGAATTTTTTTTTCTAATCCAACAGCAGCAGTCAGTCTCAAAACATGCTATTTTGGAAACAACAGATAAGACACTTACTTCATTTTTACCTATGGCAGTAATGAGCTTGGATAAGAAAAAAGTCAGTATTGGTCTCTGAGACCCAATACATGAGCAAATATTTAAAACTCATGAGCTGTTCAGGTCCACCTTGGCTTTAGCTTTAAGAGAAATGACTTCCTTGAGCCTTTCCCCTGTGGGATGAAATTAAGTGTTGTGTGCAAGGGCTGATTTTAGTAAATGGTTTTGAGCTACACACTTAATGCAAGGATGAGAGAATTGTTTATATGGCAAAGCGAAAGTAGAAAAGCACTTTTGTACTAGTGTATAAATAAGTAATGTTCAGCACCTAATCCTTGCTTCCTGCTAAATAAGGAACTAATAATAGGGTCAAATCATTGACCTGCCCATAAATGGCTTATTACATTCAGTCTAATTTGAGGAATAATATATTACTATTGTTCTATAAGTAGGCTGTAATAAAGAGATCCATTTTCTTGAAATAGCCCTGATGACTCTAGAATATAGCCTTTAAAAAACCCCCAAACTTATCTTCACTTAAAAATTGTGAAGCTTTTTCTTTTGTCTTTGAAGGTGAGCTTTTTATAGGGACTCTATTGTAATAAAGCTCTGTTTTCTTTTGGGAATATCCTTTAATCAGAAACACCTAAATCCTGTGCGAGACCTTCCAAAAACTCAACTCCTCTTCCTCTCAAGCAGTCTGCAAGATGGCAGGTTGCAAAGGAATTGTATCAGACAGAAAGTAACTACGTTGATATTCTGACAACAATTATTCAGGTAAGGTGGTTTTAAAGCCAGGTCAATTGTAATAATATATCTAATGTTTACATGAATTAGTATTCTCAATCTGTGATCTTTTGATGGCTTTTGAAGGCTTGGGTGCATCAAAACTTCATAGGAAGATGACAATATAAACAGTCTCATGTAATTTTACTGACACATAAAAATACTCAGTTTCAGGTTGGAAAATACAATTTTAAATGTGGGATCTGCAGTAATCTGCATATTACAATATGTATGGAAATTGGAAGTGTCAGGAAAATAGGATCTTCATGACTAACATTTTAGATATTAGTGAATAGAGAGAGATGGCGGAGGGTAAAATATTAATCCGAGAAGAGCAGAATAGCAAACAACTTACAGGAAGAGCTTAATTTCTTGAAAGTTTATTTCTATTGCAGCTGATTATCTACTTAAAGAATGAGCCAAGATGTGTGTGAGTAGAAAGAGATGAAAGGGAATTATGCTGTAGAGACATCAAACTAAGTGTTTGTGTCTTGAAACCACTCTCCAAAACCCACTCTTGCTGAATGGAGACATCTCAAGATTGTGACTGCAGGAAATTATGACCTAGAAGGAAAACACTTTTGCTTTCATAACTGTTTCTAACACAATGTTGGCAGTTGGGAGGGCATTAACTCTTTCCTCTTAATTCATCAGTTGTTCCAAGTTCCATTGGAGAAGGAAGGACAACTTGGGGGACCAATCCTTGCACAGGAAGAGATCAAGACCATATTTGGCAGCATTCCAGATATTCTTGATGTGCACACTAAAATCAAGGCAAGCTGCATCTTCTTCCCTGCAAGGGAAGCTTTCATAAAGGCTTTGAATCTTTTCTGCTTGTTTTCAGTTGTGCCTGCTGGATAGGTATAAACTCATCCTGGTGCTGATACAGACTCTTTCAAATAGTGGCATCTGCCTATTCCTGGCAGCATTTCACTGTAGGCTTTTAACATAGAGAGACTCTCAGACTACCTGCAACTTGGTGATTTGTTTGTACAGCTTTTGCTGTTCTTTTCCAACCAATGGGGTCCAATCTGGTCGATCACACCAGCTATTGATGTGTGCCCACTGAGACAGAGATGAAAGTAGAGCTGTGTGTCCGTGTGTCAGACTGGAGTCACCTGCAGCGCGCAGTGCAGTGAGAGTTCTTTGATGCAGCTGTTGTGTTTTCCTTCATCTTTAGTCTTATAAAGATCTGAGCAGTGGCAGCAGCTAACCAATATTAGTGATAAATCCTTTTCACTTAAGGTGAATCCTGAACCTTCAGCTGTGCCCTCCTGTTCCTCTTATCTAATGGTGATTGAGCTTGATCCTGATCAAGCTCATGTAGGTTTAACAGGCTTGGTCTCACTTTCCTTGACACCCTGGTGTAGCAAGTAAGTGGAATCTATCCTAGTTCTATTTCAATCCTATCTTATAGACTTAAGTCCTAGATAAGTTGTACAGTCTTAATTAGAATTGGTTCAACTCTCTTCTGTGTATCCTTTTTCAATATTCCTTTGGGATGTGTTGTGTGTTGTGTTGGATGCAGGTCTGTCATCTTGCTGCAGAGCTGGCTAGTCCTGACATGCTGCCAGGCTCTACTTGCATTGATTTACAGCTACATATACATATTCAGTAAGCCAGAGATCTCTTGTTTTCAGCCCTCAGTAGACTGGAGGGGCTGAATGTGGAATTGTACAGCTTTTAGGATTGCCTGCTTTTCTCAGCATGAAAACACACCTAATGATGTGTGTTTGGCAAATTAGTGATCCCATTTAATGGCTTTATGTATTTTATGCTCAGCTTGCTTTTTCTCCCTATCCCTGCATGTATTCTAGGAAGACTTGGAAGATCTTATGATAAATTGGACTGAAAGCAAAAGCATTGGCGATATCATTCTCAAATATGTAAGTTCCTGTTTCTTTATGCTTACAACTGTTATCTTGTCTTACAAACAATCCAATTCTAGGAGCTAGCAAACAAGCAAAGAAAGCACTGCTGAGAGAGAGCTCCAACTTGTATCATTGTCTTTTTTTTGTTTAGATTTTTTAGTTGAGTTAGGTGATATAATCCATGTCAAGTTTCATTGTTGATGTCTGTTCATAGGTATGAAGGATTAAAACAACAAATAGCTACAGTTTGGGAACTGTCATTTTGCAACACTACAGACAACTTTTACTTAGACATTAAAAGCCACTTCCTGGGCCTTTAGCCATCTGCTGCCTCTGATCAACAGTAATGAACTAGGAAAATAATTTTTCACAAAAAACTTGCTATGTCCTTTCTTCAAGACTTGAAATGTAGAAGTGAATAAGGGGTTCTGTGCGGAACAGGAAAGCTAAGTCTGGGATTGCAAAGTATTTTAACATAAATAGGCTGCTAGGTATCTTGTGATTTTGCTGATCTGATGGTTTTGAGACAAATAGTGCTTGTCATTCAAAACTCTTCCATGTAAGATATTACTTCTGGTGATTTAGATGGGGATTGCAGTAACTGGTGAAAATACCTGTATGAAATTTCCAAAATTCTCACGAAAAGCCTCTTGCTAGGTGAGAACCTGCCTCCCACTTGAGCTGCTCAGCAGCTTCTGAGATTGTCCCGTGTTTGCTAGATGCTGGTGAGAGCAGCCTGCGTTTAATCGGCAGCATCAGTCTGGGGCATCTGCCATGCAAAAATGTCTGAACTTGTTCTGAGAACATATATGGGTTTACAACACATTTTTTATTATTCTTGATTGCAATGTGCCTTTGAACAGCTTTGTATGGCTCAGGGCATATGAACATATGTACAATGATATATAATATGTAAAGCAGAACCCTAACAGTTGTTTCTTTCAGTCAAAAGACTTGTTGAAAACATACCCTCCATTTGTGAATTTTTTTGAAATGAGCAAAGAGACGATTACAAGATGTGAAAAGCAGAAACCGAGGTTTCATGCCTTCCTGAAGGTAAGTGTCTGCAGAACTAAGTCTATGAGTAGAACACGGGGACTGTTAACATATTCTGCTGAATGCAGGAAATAGAATAATGTGAAATTTTGAAAGATTGAAGGAATGCGAGCATCTCTTGGTGAGACAGTGTGCTGGCTTTGCATTAATTTATTTTTTAATACAAAAAGAAAAGAACCAATTATAAAAATAATTCCCTATTAAAACCTTAACAGCTTCCTTTAAACCTGACAAAACCAATCAATAACTAATTTTAAATATTGACACATTGTAAAACCAATGAAAAAAGTTAGATGTGCCTTTGTGAACACGTGTAAAAATTAAAAACCCTGAAAAGCTCTTTTCCTTCCAACCTAAATACAAGTAACAAGCCAACCTGGCCCCAGTGGCCAGGCCCTAAGAGCTGCCAAACAGGCAGGGGAGGCCATCAACCACTCAAATCTGAGCTGCCTTCTCCCCCGTCACCAATGCAGCCACTAAAAAAAAATAACCTTCCACCACAAAAAACTCCTACCATAAAATACTGAATCACCTTGCCAAGAAACTGTCCCAATGCCGTAAGAAGTCATACAACTAAAATCACAAGCAACTCTACGCCCCATGCCAAGAGTAGCCAAAAGCCAACTATACAGCCAAAGTGACTGCTAGTGTTCAGTCCTAGCCTTTTAAAATCCTAGCACACCCCAAGGGTGGAGTAAAATCCATCACTATAACTAAACCTAACAAAAATCACACCCTCTACAAGCCCCAAATAAGACATTAACTCTTTCAATACACAGATAAGACTGACAAACCTTCAAATCCTCTCTCAAATAAAAAACCAAGTTGCTGCTTTGACTGGTCCCCTCCCTATGTTTGTGAAATTTCTGTGTATTTCTGAAACAGCTTTTAACTTACCTTGGGCAGCTGTGAAGCTGCATTTCTCAGCATTCTTGTGACTAATGAATAGCAACCTACCACTGGAGATCTAACAGGAGGATGATCTTCAAAGAAAGTTACTTGAGAATGAGGCTTAAGACTCTTCATCTCTTCAGCTGTGTGTGCTGCTAATAGTGCAGGGTATCTTTAACTCCTGTATCTAAATAGTCAAGTAATCACAGTGACTGTTTCAGCTCGTGTTTTCTGAGGGACTAGGAATTACATCCAGTATTGATACCTAAAAGATGGGGGACAGGCCTTCCCCAGTCCCACTCCACATTAGCAGCTGGAACAAGAGCTGAAGGGCTGGTATGGACCCTTTAAAACTAGGCATTCTGAAACCATAAATCACTGTAGTTTTGAATATAAAGTGGTTTGTAACATACTCTGTAATGACTGTGGTAAACAACTCTCACACTTGTATAGCAATGCTAATTTCAAGGAAGGCAATTTTTCTCTGGTCTTGTATTCTTGTCTATGTGTAAAAAAAAAAAAAGTAAACATTATTTTCTTTACCCCAGATAAATCAAGCTAAACCTGAATGTGGCCGCCAAAGCCTTGCTGAGCTCCTTATTCGTCCTGTTCAAAGGCTGCCCAGTGTTGCCCTGCTACTAAATGGTAACCTACTTCTATAATTTTTATTAGTTTGTGAAGGTGTTAAAACCACAAGATGATGTCTACTTTTTGTCATCATTAGCAACAGCTTTTCTCATCTAAAACAAGCCTGATTATGTGAGTTAACCATGATTACTGGCAGTCAGTGAGACCCACTACTGAAGGAAGCATAAATTCTGACTAAATTCCACTTGTTCATACATTTGTATGCAGGATACAGATAGAGGAACAGTTTGCACTGACAATTCTGTCTCTTCAAACAAGAATATAATTGAGATTCAAATGAAACTAACATAAACTAGAGAGCAATTCATATTGACAAGGCTCACAGTTTCATGTCTTCCACCTGGTATCAACCACTTGCTGAAATAATGATTTTGTTAATAAAAATAATAAAAAATCCACATCACCCTTTGCTTCAGGTAGAAAGACTTCTGTGCTTGTCTCTGCACTTCAATTTAATTTTTTTTAATAATTTAAGGGCTCGGTTTCTATATTATGTGTGGATTTTTTCTTAATGAGATGACAGCTGCTCTTCAGCCTAGTTCCCCACTTAATCAGTGTTACTTGGACTCCAGGGTGGATCTGATTTCTTCAGTCAGCTTCCTTTAACTCTGTTTAAATTTGAGGCTTTTCATGTTTCTTTGTAGACACTGGAATACAGGTGTATTTTTTTTTTCAATTATAGATATTAAGAAACATACAGCAGAAGAGAACCCAGATAAAATAACTCTAGAGAGAGCTATTGAATCACTAAAGGAGGTGATGACGTAAGTCATGTTGATTCTGTGGAACATACTGTTAAACATACTGCATTGAGATCCCTGTGTTCCTCCTAAATTGTCAGTGTTATGTTGCCACAAGGAACAGTAAGTAAACATAACTGTAGGTGTTCTTCAGCCTCCTTTGGCTGCTGCTGTCACTTCACTGTTCTTTGGAGCTCTGAAGGAGTCTGTAACGTTCCCCAGCACTTGGAACTGCACCTCTGCTGATTCCCTGCCTCAGCAGGGACTGTCCCCAGTCCTCTGTTCTGTTCCAACTCTTATTTCCCTCTCTTCCCTCCAGAAGAGATGGGTTTTGTCTTTAAATCTTACTTCTATAGATGTATCTACTGAAAGGACAGATTTCTGGTGGGAGATAAGCTTTTCTTCTGGTCCTCTTGTATTAGCTCTTCCTGGCACTGTTCCATGAGTTAATTAGCTGAAAGCTGAAGTTGTTTAGATTTGAAGTCTCACCTCTTTTGAAATGTAGCATATGTTTCCAGCAACAAGAACTCGTGCATTAATTGGGTAAACGTTTGTCCAGTTGGTGAGCTGCAGTCCTGATGTGGGGGAGACAAAATGCAGGCTGTAAAGAACTGAGTTATGTCAGTCTCTGGTCAAAATCTTGCAGGGCAGGGGAGGGGAATTCTCTTTGAACTGATTGGTGTGTCAAGTGCTGGTAACGTGGCAAGAATAATGTTCTAGAGCTGAAGTTTCCTAGGTCATTTCATATGGTATTTGGCTATTTTTTCAGGCAAATAGCGGCAAATTTTGCTGTATAAATTCTATCCCTGAATGTTTAGCTTTATTGGGTTTTTATGTCTTAGATGCAGTGCATCCATTTATTGTTACTTGGTATTGAATATTAATATAATATGCCTTCCTTAGACACATTAATGAAGACAAAAGAAAAACAGAGGCCCAAAGGCAGTTCTTTGACGTTGTCTATGAAGTGGATGGATGTCCAGTAAGTAATTCCTCCAAAGCTGCAGATCTGTTAAATGACTGCAGTGCTTTGTTCCCTTTGCTAAAGTGTGTCAGGCTGCAATGCGCTGGTGCTGGTTTAAACAGATTGCCAGTGTTAAGCTGTAAGCAAGCAGTAATCCAGCCCTTGAACTAAATGCTTAATGAGCTTTTTTGCTTGTGTCTTTTAGGCCAATCTCCTGTCCTCTCACCGCAGCTTGGTTCAGCGTCTGGAAACTGTAGCACTTGGTGATGACCTCTGTGACAGGGGAGAGCAGGTCACACTCTTTCTGTTCAATGATTGCCTAGAGGTAAGATGACTATACTAGTACATCTCATGATCTGAATTGTAAAAGGCTTGACACAACGCATGAATATAAAAAAAGTAAAATTTAAGAACTTTTGAGGCAAAATTCTAAATCAGACTGCTGATAGGTCAACATATGCTGATGTTTCCTTTCCATTAACTACTGTATCAGCCAACATAATCATGTGTGCATGGGTGGGAGGTGTTAATGTAGCCTTTAATGGCTTGCAGTCAGAGTAAAAACATCAAAGCAGCTTAATTAGTAAAAAAAAAAGTTTATCTTAGTAGCACCAATGGATAAAAATGTACTGGAGTCCTTGGCTCATCAGGTTGTTTGTCTTTTTAAAGTTTCTTTGTATATAATGGGAGTGAATAGCGGGCCTTGCTAGATCTGTCTGTTCTTAGGCTACCAAAAAACCAAAATCATAATAAATGCCTTAAACTAAAAATATATTAGGAAGAACTAGAGGGGAAGAGTAATCTAACTGGGTTTTGGAGACTAATGTGTAAAAACTGAATTTATAGAGGACACTTTTGTAAAGTACTTGTTGCTGTCTGCAGCAGTGAAGAACATTGTCTTCACAGCAGACCAACTCTAAAATAATTCAAAATTAGTACTGTCCTAAGCAGCACTTAAAGACAAAGCCTGTTTTTGTGACTAGTGATGAACTCTGCCTGGGAGTCAAGTTGACTCAGTTTCATCACTTCTTGTAAAGGAAGGACAGGAAAATGAAACCACTTTTAATAAAGCTTCTTGGCTTGTCTCTTGGACAAGACACAAACAACAAGATGCATTACTTTGTCACACAAGTACCTTATGTGCTTTTATGTAAAGACTGCTCAATGGCTACATGCATAAGCAACAGCAAGTGATATTTCTAGGACTTAACACGCCACACCTTAAGTTGGTTCATGCATATAGATGTTCTCTTTTTTTGTTTAAATCTAGACTACCTTGTGGTAGATTTCAAAGGGTCCTTGCTTATTATGCAGGGTAGAATTGAGGTCTGTAATGCAAAATTAGTTCCTCTCTAGGTATTCCTAAAAAACTTACTGTATTTTTCAGCTGAGTGTTTTGATACCAAGTTACAAATACTGCTGGGCCACATGGGCTGTAGGCAGTGAATAGTGAGATAAGCGAATTCCTTTAAGATTTATGTGATAGAGTAGCAAGATTTTCTGTGTCTTCCTGGATAGTAGAAGGTAAAAGAATATAGAAAGGAAATGAAACAATGGCAAGAGATCT
The DNA here is from genome assembly GCA_013396955.1 of Regulus satrapa. Taxonomy (NCBI): domain Eukaryota; kingdom Metazoa; phylum Chordata; class Aves; order Passeriformes; family Regulidae; genus Regulus; species Regulus satrapa. The sequence continues at coordinate 28,110 of VWZN01013333.1, forward strand.
TCCAACTGACTGTTTCTATTTTATTTAACTGCAGATTGCGAGGAAACGGCATAAAGTTATTGGAGCTTTCAAGAGTCCCCATGGCCACACAAGGCCTCCTGCATCTCTCAAGCATATTGTTCTCATGCCTCTCTCCCAGATTAAGAAGGTCTTGGACATCAGGGAGACAGAAGGTCTGTGTTTTGAGGTGCTGTGGTAGCTAATTAAACTGTGTTTCAGCTAATTTAAACGCTGTGAAGGAGGAAGCTCTGCTGTTGTGGGATGGAATGCTAAGGTATACACGTTATTGTATGGTATATTAGGTATGTGATTTTAGCAAAAGCTTCTGTTTGAATGTCTATATGAGCTTGAGAATTCCTTGTACTGATGCCTTTTGGCTTTCCAAGAATCGCTGCAGGATGCTGAATTTGGCAGACCTACTAGAGAGCATTAGCATAAACCAACCAATTGGCAGTGTGAAATAAACAGAGTTAAACACTTGACAGCTCTGTATTTACAAAATAAAAGCCAAACCTCAAACTTCAGCCCAGAGCATTAGACTGGCCAGAGAAAAGTGCTGTTGGTGTGAAACCAAATTTCCTTCTAACTGGTGATGATAAGGCTCAGGAGTAGCTGTGCTTGGCATCTTAAAAGATGACTTAATTTCTCTGTCTGCTTTGCCATACTGCTCCAGCCTTGATAGCGACTTATAAAGAATGTAGTCATACCTGTTTCTAGATTTCTGTCCTGGCAAGATTTGGTGCTTCACTGTAAGTTATGATATGAATGCACATTGCGTATTCTGCTTTATGTTCTCTGAAGCACCTCTGAACACAGAAACCCAATTAAGAAGAGAACTGGCTAAGAGGGTAGGTGAGGCTGACTGCTCTGCAGATTATTTGGTGAATAATCAGCTATTGCTTGATGAACAGCTGATTGCAGCCTCTTGATGATGGCTGTGGACAGAACTCTGCTCTTGAAAGTGATACAACAGCTATTGTGTAAATAAAGACAAAATCATCACACACAAGATCATGTTGTCTGTAGCTCCAGCTCCTGGCAGACAGAGGGTTGACTCTTCTGAACTTCTCTCCCTGAATTATATGAAAGAATCATTATTCTTTTTATTAACTCCTTGCTTTTATTTTTAATAAAATGTAGATTGCCAGAAAGCTTTTGCCTTAGTTGTGAGGCCACCTACAGAACTCAACAACAAGCTGCTCAGTTTCCAGATGACAACTGAAGACCCTCGCAAGGAGGACTGGCTGAAGACGTTGTGTCGGCACGTGGCCAACACTATTTGTAAAGCAGATGCAGTAAGTACTCTGGAACCATGCTGCTGACTGAAACATTTTCCCCTTTTTGGCTTTAAGCACCTGAAACTAAGGAATTTAATAGTGGACATGCCTGAGGTAAAGTAGAGCAGAAAACATTTATGCTAACATGCCTGCAAGTGAGTGGTTAAAGAGCAGAAGAGGACCCAGCATGGAAGTTAGTTTGTGCAGAAGGTAAGGTAGTGCTTGAAAATCAAAAATTATTTATAATTGTGAATGGTGAAAGGCTATGATTCAGCTCTGCACTGTAGTTCTAACAAGAAAGAATTGTATTCAGCTTGCTGCTTTCACAGCTGTCTTTGAATTTGCAATCCCAGTTGTTATTGATAATTTGTGTTGGAATAGCTCTGTTAGCTTGAGTCCTTTGCTCTACACCTTATCTGCACCGTAATGCAGGAGACATGAAACCTCTTCCTTCCATAGACAAATCTACAACCTTAAAGCAAGGAAATAAGAAAAACAGTGAAATAAAGGAGGCACTGGCCTTGTCACTTTTCTAGAAAAGTTCAGCCTGTGGACTTTCTATAGTCAGAAAACCAGGAATTTGAGGAGTAGATCCTCTTCAATTACAGCAAGAGGCTTTCAGCTACTGTTTTAATTGTGCAAAAGTCTATGCATATCAGTCATCTCAATTTGCTGAAAATACATGCAGTACATATAGCTGAAGCTACTTCCTGTAAACTAGAAATGCTTTATGTTCTCCAGTGTGTTCTTACAGTACGATATTTGGTTGTGATTTTTAAAGAAATACTTGTTACAGGAGAGGTAATGAAGAAAAGAAAACAACCATCTAAGTTTTATTTGATGTGTCTTGTGATCTAGGGAGTTAGGAATAAGAGACTTGGGTTTTGTGGTTTCCCTTCCCTTTTAGGTGCTGAGTAGGAAAAAGACTGATGTGGAAGAGTTAATTTACTTTAGTCTGTGTTGCCTATATTCAGTATTTTGTGTCACATATAACTTGGACTTTTAATGGAAATTAAACCTTTGTGTAATAAATGTATCGTTTCTCTTGCCCCAGGACATTCAGAGTCATTCACACTGAGGAATTGTAACCTACTTTGCTGAATCCTATTAGTTATAATTTCTGTACCTATGGCCTTGTACCAACAATATAACACTTTTCTTGCTGATTTAAATGTCAAATTGAGCTTCAATTTAAGCACTTTTGCCTGGTTTTAGACTTCTAAGAGCATCGTGTGAATGAGATAACATTGACTTTGCCACCTGGTGGCAGCAAAGGCTTTGGCTGCTCTTCATTAGGCCCTGGGAAAGGCCATAAAGTTGTTGACTCAGTCCTTCTGAGATTTTTTTTTTTTAAGTGTAAAATGTCTTTTCTCAAAATGTGGGCAACAAACAGCAAAAAAAAAAAAAAAATCATCCCAGCAACTTTGCACTCCCATGTGTCCTCCCTCTGCCCCCCAGGTTTTGTAAGTACACAGCAAGAGATTGCTTTGCACATGCTGGAGTTTAGGAATAAGGCATGAACAAACCCCGAAACTTGTGGCTATTCTGCAACACGCATTGCACTTAAATTGAAAGTCTTTAGTCTTAATGTTTGACAGGTGGTGCTCTCAAGATTTCACCTCAGAAATGTGCTAGATGTGTCAGTGGAATAAAGCAGTGTTTATCTTGGAAACTCCCTGGGGATGCCTCAGAATTACTGCCTTTAATTTGGTCAGCCCTGGACTTGAAACTGAATCAGACAAACTGAATGTAAAACCAGTGATGAAATGTTTTCACAAACTGATTGCACTAGCTGTTCTGATGAAATGGCTTGAGAACAAATAGCTGCTGGACTGTATAAAGAGTTAAATATGGAAGAATATGGCAGTTAAACCCTCTAAATCTGATCTAATGGACTAGAAAACTGTATTTTTGCAAGTGCTGATATTTGACTGTTATTAAGACTATTTTTGTCTACAGGAAAATCTAATTTATGTTGCTGATCCTGATTCAGTTGAAATAAATACAAAAGATATGGACAGTACTTTAAGCAGAGCATCCCGGGCAATAAAGAAAACATCAAAAAAGGTAAGATAGTGCTTTTTAGTCAGAGAATTGTTCTGGGACTCCTCTTTCAGGTGGTTTGTAGTATTTACAGTAGTGACAGGAAAAACTTAATCTGAACTAAAACTCTTAAATATAATCGCCTTAAAGAAAGAAGGTGAGGGGTGTTTAGGGTTTTGAAATATCTGCATATATAGTCTTAGGTATTACAGTCATGAGTATTATGTAGTAATTTTTGTTATGGAACTTATGCTGTTTAATACTTTGAGTCTTTTAAATATAATGCAAAATTAAGTGCATCTTAAAGGAGGAGGGGCCTGACTGTTCAGGACTAAGGGATGTGGGGAAACCTTGATTCTCACTGAATCTCTGCCCTCCTCTTTCCTTCCTGTGTTGTCCTTATATTTGGACAGAATGAGAAGAGCAATAATGATGGGGAGCCTTTAAAAGTGATGAGATCACTTTGGGTGTGGGTGTTTGGCTGGTTGTGATCAATCCACCGACACTCGATGCACATCCTAGAGACGTTCAGAAGGGTAGCCCGTACAACAGCAATTACTGCAGCCTGGTTTTTGGCAGTGTTTAACCGCTTGTCAAACTCCTCAGGTCACCAGGGCGTTCTCTTTCTCCAAAACTCCCAAGCGAGCTCTCCGCAGGGCTCTGATGTCGCACAGCGCCTCGGAAGGGCGGAGCCCCAGCTCGGCCAAGGAGGGCTCCCTGGGCAGCCGCCTGAGCAGCGCCTCCTCCCTGGCGGTGAGTCAGCGCCCCCTTCTCCACATCTCACTCCCTGCCTTCTGCTGCTGCTCTGCTAGAACTATTCCAGCGTCCAAAGTGGGGGGGGAAATTATTTTTAACGGCATTCATAGGGATACTGTTTTCAAGAGCTGTTTAATGAGAAGCCTTACAGGCTGAAAATGTGGAAGAATCTTGATGCACTAGAAACTTAGAGTTGCCTTATGCATTTAAGTTGTGAAACCCCACCAATCTCTTTTGTTCAGGATGGAATAGGATTCCTCTTTTGAGAGAGGAGAGTTACAACACAAGTCTTGTATTGGTTCATACTTTTGATTTTGAACACTAAATAGTGTTCAGATCCTGAATAGTATGGCAAATGAGTCAAAATAGTGAGATGGCAGACATCCTGTGAAACAAACTGGGAAGGAAGGGTAGAGAAGCATAGATGCTGCAGCCTGCAAGTTTTTAAACAACAAGGGAATTATCTTCTCGTAAATGTTTAAAAAAACTTGGTAAAATAAAATACTGTTCTACATATTGCAATTCTTCTGCCATGCTTGGCTGCCTGTTACAGCTTTCTTCTGCTACATTAGGCCAAACTCAATTTCCTAGTACAGTCTAGTAGAGAAGACTAGATTTGGAGGAATCTTTTCATCATCTTTGCTTTTTATTATAGTGTTTGAGTAAATTTGATGAGTAAACACCTGCTTTCTAGTCTGTAGTATGTGGGACAGAAGGCAAACCTATTCATCTTTCTACTACTTACTGATGTGTCAGTACTTTAATATTGAGGTAATTCAGTATGTTTGAGTGGCCATTAAATTGTACAACATAAAGATATAGCCCTGCTCTCCCACATGAGAAAATATGAAGCAGTAAGGGAGGAAGTATCACAGCAGACTCCCTTGCTTTAGAGAAAATTTAAAAAAAAAAAACCAACAAAAAACTACAATGGGGCTATAGCCTAGTGTTCTTTAGAGAGATTTTCTCCCTTCTATTATGATTGACAACAATTGTTTTTGCATTCTAATTATCTTCATTTTGATACAGCACTGTATCTCATTTCTTATGAACTTGCATGTCATTTACTTTTCTTTTTCTGCATATCTCCCCCAGACAAAAATACTTGTTTTCCATAAAATTTTAGTAACTTGCAAAACCATGTTCCTGTTTCAGATTCTTCCCTGAGCTCTTGCACCTCTGTGGTAATAAGCTGCAGCTTGGCAGCAGATCATGTGGTGTTTT